>OY747713.1:6081820-6341820 GCA_963556495.2 Valencia hispanica | reverse complement strand
CTTGATTAACAATAAAAAGCATAAACAACTGGAGTAGATTATATTAGCCGAAAATCACTCATTTTAACATCATTTGGAGGGCTCTAAAAAGATGCCAAGAAAAACAAATTTGTGATTCTAAACCATTAAACTGAATGTAAATGTAAAAACACAAGCAAGGCAGACAGAACTTTATGATAAACACATATTTACCCATAAATAAACATGGGACTTTATACAGCTACTTACATTCATTGGTCAAGATCCTTGTTTTCTCCAGTTTATGGATGATGTCTTCACTGACACCAGAGAGCTGAAACACACATTCATACTTGCTCATATCTTCAGATGCAGCAGATGACAGATCCAGATCAACAGTCATCTGGAAGGTCCCATCGTTGTTAGGGAGGATCTCTCCTTTATCCACTCCATCATGGATCTCCTCTCCATCTTTACTCCAGAACATCTCAGCTCTGTTAGGATAGAAACCTGTAGCGTGGCAGCTGACTGGAGAGGAGGAAGTCTTCTGGAGAAAAGAAATGGATGGAAGATCTGGAGAAAGAGACACACAAATATAAACTTTATAACGAATCATGTGAAATGAAAAGTAAATTGCTTGAAACGTATCATAGCTGAAGAAAAGCCTCAGATTGAGTCACAGGTAAAATTGTCAATAAGAAATAGTTATGTGGATGAGTGTTATAAAATTAAATTTTTGGTAATTCTGGTAAAACAAGGTTTTAAATAATCAGTTCAAACTAAAAGAGGAAAAAAAAGAAAAAGTGATCATACCTGTTTTAATCAGAGAGTTTCTCCCATAGTCGACATATTTCTTCACCAACTCAGGACATTCTTGGTTGAAGTAGTTCTTCCAGTTCTCCACCTGAGCTCTGTTATTGTTCCATTTGTTTATAGTCAGTTCAGCTTGTTGTACTGGAGCGATCCATGTGTTTGTCTCCATGTCCAATGCTATGAAGTCTTCCCCATCATAGCCATGCTGTTGATGCCCAGTAACCTTCTGAGACTCGTCATCCCACTCACAGCCGAATATGACCTGGAAAATGTGAACACCTTAAAGACAGACAGATTGAAGAAAACTAAACTGAGATTATGTGCATTTCTTTTTTAACAGCAGATTTTATAAATTAACACAAAACAACAGTCATTAAAACAGGGCAAACATCTGAGAGAGAAACTGAAACAGCTGAGATAAAGTTATAAAATATATTCATCATTCATAGCTTCATCATGTACAGATTTGACTGACAGTTTATCTCCACTGATTAATGTTGTATAACTTTATGTAGTTCAGAGGAGAAAAGTCAGTGTGGAGTTTTGAAGAGGTTAATCTCATGATTTATTTATTTTCACATCATACGCATCATCTCCCCACAGACAGCAGGTTGATCTGTCTGATGACTTAATGTGTCTTAAAGTGAGACATCAGAGAACACTGAGGGTTTCTGTTCAGAGCTGTTCACTGAAGGAACCAGAACAACAAACTGAGAAACAAACACGACCTCCATCAGTAACTAAACTGGTCTATGGAGATCAGAACCAGCTGATGGTCCAGTTCTTCTCCCAGTGTGGATCCAGGGTGAGTCCAGCAGCAGAACTTCTGTCTGGGGAGTTTAGAGACTCCTGGACATGAAACCTGGTGGAGGTCTGAGAGAAACCAGGATGATCTACCTGAAGGAAGAGCGGCCGCTCACAGGAAGAAAACCACTCATCTCTCTGATCGGTTCTGGTTCTGTTTGGACCCACATCTTCATTTTTCAGGGTTTCTTCCATGTTTCTCATTCATTTTCTGTGGAGACGCTGTGAGACCTTCAGCTAAAACTAACTCATGTTTTTGTTAAAAATTTTTTTTTTAAATATCCTGAACTGTATAAAAACCGAAAAAAAATTCAGAGTTTGAACTAAATGAAAGAAACATCAAACCTTTTCTGATGTTTGTATGCAGCATCTGTTTTTGAACATTTATTTGCAGTCAATAGGAATGTCCCGATCTCAAGATCAGATCAGCCGATATTTTCACATTTTTCAAGGATCGGAGATCGGCTATATCAGCTAACAGGTCGTGCCGATTTTTACGAAAGTACCTCCTAGTTACGTTTAACAATGATTGCGCAATAATTCAAATCTCCATAGCGATGCAAACAAGGACTCTTAATCACCACAAATCAGCATAGCAGATTAAACACAATTCTAATATAGGTAAACTTATTGACTATAATAGGTGATCATATTGGTTAGTAAAAGTAATGGAACATCAATCAAAGTTAATTTAGTTTTAATAGTAGTTCTTTATGTTTATTCATAGATACACTGCTCAGTAGAGTCTCTACATATCAGTCCTATTCATAGATGTTAAAGATAGCGTGTCCTACTTTACATAAGCAACAACAAAAATAATCAATAAATAATTAAATAAACACAAACCTCCAGTTTGGTTGAAGCGATGCTTCGCAATTTCAATGTTGCCTTTGAAGACATGCTGGGTAACCAGAAGGTTTCTACTCTCTGTCTCCCAGTACTGCTGATCAGTGTTCTTCCTCATCCAGTCCTGTTTGGGCTCAGCTTTCTGGGTGTTGCTGTCATAGTGTGAGATCTGAACATCATCAACCAACCCAACAACCACAAACTCTGGGAAGTTTGGGACTTGAGAGGATCCAGTAAAGAAATACTTCAGAGAGTGGGTCACTGAAAAAAAGACAATGTGAATTGAGAATTTCCAAAACAATAACAAAATAAGTATTTTCTGCAAGTTCAACAAACAGAACAACAGCAACATCATCATTAATAATACTAATAATAACAGACCTTTATATTAAAACATTACTTAGAAAGTTTTGAATCTTTTTGATCATTTTTGAGGGGTGGTTTAAAAAAAAATCTATGTCCATACCTAACCGCATAAGTGTGTTGTTAAGCACATTCATAGACGTGGCAAACCTGCAGGGGGCAGTAGTTCCCCCAAATCCTATCCACTCAGAGTAACTTTCTATATTCTAACTTCTACATACATCAGTAAAACAAAAAGCGTTTGGACAATTGATGATGCCAACACTTCTCTGAGGGTATAAATGTTGTTTCTGAGTGTAAACACAGGTTGCACAAATGATGTTGGAGCATTTCTGTTGTGGAAACTGACGTTGCGGCGCCGAAAACTCTGGTTATTTCTGTCCACACGCAAACGCTTAAAATGGAGAAAACGCAAATCTTCACTTTGGGTGGAGTTTTTAAAAAGATTCGTTTTTGCTGCAGTTGTTACACCATTTTCTGTGACCATCAGATTCTGTGACTCTAAGGTGCGCTGTTTCACTGATTCCTCATGAACAAACATAGTGCCACTTAAAAATCCTTGATGCCATTATTAAAATCTGATATGAGGTGAACATTGTTTTGCAAAGGGTATGGAAGGGTCACATTATATGACAGGACCTGTGAGCTGTTAGAATTGGTCACCTCTGAGCCACTGTCCTTCTGTCACCTTTACACTCAAAAATGGTGAATTTAATAACTTAGCTCTGCACACACTAGCCGTTTTCAGACAGAAGTTCTGTATTATTTGCGGACAATTCCATCCGGTTTTTAACCAGAGTTGTGTTTTCAAACACACCCCTTTTTTCCAGAACATTGCCTTTCGGCTGCTTTCACACAGCAAGAAATGTACCGGAGGATCCTGTCTGGGGGGTGGGGTGGAGTTGGGGGGTTGATTGTGGATAGGACGTAAACTTAGTGCGGCTGGCGTACATGTTGTTTCCCTAAACAAAGGGATTATTGTAAAGATGTCCGAGTAAACAGCAGATCTACTCTCAGTTCTCGTCTTTGTGATGTCTGCAATTTTGCGCACATGGAAACGGTTAAGAGACATCGATGAAGAAGCTGAAGAAGCCGTGTTCTTATGCACTAACGTTGACGTGACATTTATACGTCATCAATGTGTGGCGCTTACAGCGTTCCCTGCCCCCCTCCCCTTTTCCCCACCGCCCCAGCTTTTCCGGAACATTACCTGACTGTCTGAACGCAAACAACATACCGTGAAAAGTCCGCTCTTGTTACTAGGTCTTCAGCCGTAAAATTACCGGTAAAGGGTATCCGGACAAAGTCCGGAAGATTGCTTTCAGAATCAAAAGTAAAACAGACAAAGTCCGGAAAATTACAGTTTTTCATGGCCTGTTTGAAAGGGGCTACTATTACCTAAAAAAGTTTCAACCCTCTCGAAAAAACATTTTCATGGGTGATCGAGGGGTCACATAATATGATGGGAGCATCTACTGTCACAATTGGTGACCTATGGAGGATTAACAAAACAGTCCCACTCAGAGTCACAGAATCTGATGGTCACGGAAAATGGAAACAGAAAAACACCGTAAATCTGCATTTTCTTGTGAATGACAGGGTGTGATATTTTAGTTTTCCAAGTAGGTTGTTTTGCACATCCTAACTGCTGTCATTTTTATATACAATAGTATAGACGCCTATTAACAACAACTTTTAAAAATTTTAAATGCAAAACATTTATAGTTTATTTATTTTTTACCTTTACAAAAAACTTCATTTTGCGTTTACTTAGAGCTTTGTAGCTTTTAGAAAAGGAAAACAAGAAGTTATATTTTTAATTTAGGGGTCAGAGAGAAATCTGCAAAAAAATATCTGCACATTTATTGTTGTAGCCTATAATTCTTTTGGGTAGTTCCTATCGTAATTCTAGCCTCTCCTGTTTAAGAGTAAAGAAATCAAACGTCTGAGTTACATTTCTAAATAAACTAGAATTTGGCTGTTTTATAAAATCTCCCTAACTGAACATGTTAACAGTACAGTCAATGCTAAAGATGATCCAAATATAACAAACAATTCTGTCATATTAGCTTGGATTTTGTGAAGTATATACACTCAACAAAAATATAAACGCAACACCTTTGTTTCTGCTTCCATTTTTCATGAGATGGACTTAAAGATCTAAAATTAATTCCAGATACACAATATTACCATTTATCTCAAACATTGTTCACAAATCAGTCTAAATGTGTGATAGTGAGCACTTCTGCTTTGCTGAGATAATCCATCCCACCTCACAGGTGTGCCACATCAAGATGCTGATCTGACATCATGATTAGTGCACAGGTGTACCTTATACTGCCCACAATAAAAGGCCACCCTGTAATGTGCAGTTTTGTCTCACAGCAAAATGCCACAGATGCCACAAGCATTGAGGGAGCGTGCAATTGGCATGCTGACAGCAGGAATGTCAACCAGATCTGTTGCTCGTGCATTGAATGTTCATTTCTCCACCATAAGCCGTCTCCAAAGGCGTTTTAGAGAATATGGCAGTACATCCAACCGGCCTCACAACCGCACACCACGTGTAACCACACCAGCCCAGGACCTCCACATCCGGCAGGTTCACCTCCAAGATCGTCTGAGACCAGCCACTCAGACAGCTGCTGAAACAATTGGTTTGCATAACCAAACAATTTCTGCACAAACTGTCAGAAACCGTCTCAGGGAAGCTCAACTGCATGCTCATCGTCCTCATCGGGGTCTTGACCTGACTCCAGCTCGTCGCCGTAACAGACTTGAGTGGGGAAATGCTCAAATTCGATGGCGTCTGGCACGTTGGAGATGTGTTCTCTTCACGGATGAATCTCGGTTTACATTGTTCAGGTCAGATGGCAGACAGCGTTTGTGGCGTCGTGTGGGTGAGCGCTTTGCTGATGTCAATGTTGTGGATCGAGTGGCCCATGGTGGTGGTGGGGTTATGGTATGGGCAGGCATCTGTTATGGACGAAGAACACAGGTGCATTTTATTGATGGCATTTTGAATGCACAGAGATACCGTGATGAGATCCTGAGGCCCATTGTTGTGCCATACATCCATGAACATCACCTCATGTTTCACCAAGATAATGCACGGCCCCATGTTGCAAGGATCTGTACACAATTCTTGGAAGCTGAAAATGTCCCAGTTCTTGCATGGCCAGCATACTCACCGGACATGTCACCCATTGAGCATGTTTGGGATGTGCTTGACCGGCGTATACGACAGCGTGTACCAGTTCCCACTAATATCCAACAACTTCACACAGCCATTGAAGAGGAGTGGACCAACATTCCACAGGCCACAATTGACAATCTGATAAACTCTATGCGAAGACGATGTGTTGCACTGCATGAGGCAAATGGTGGTCACACCAGATACTGACCGGTTCTGAGTCCCCAGACCCCCAATAAAGCAAAAAACTGCACATTCCAGGGTAGCCTTTTATTGTGGGCAGTATAAGGTACACCTGTACACTAATCATGATGTAAGATCAGCATCTTGATGTGGCACACCTGTGAGGTGGGATGGATTATCTCAGCAAAGCAGAAGTGCTCACTATCACACATTTAGACTGATTTGTGAACAATGTTTGAGAGAAATGGTAATATTGTGTATCTGGAATTAATTTTAGATCTTTAAGTCCATCTCATGAAAAATGGGAGCAGAAACAAAGGTGTTGCGTTCATATTTTTGTTGAGTGTATTTTGTAAATGATGAGCTTGTGGCTGCTGGCCACCAGGATGTCATCCAGGTAGACGAGAACGAATGACAACCCGCGCAAGACTGAATCCATTTGGCCTTTTTGAGTTTTTACGGATGCCTTTCGGTCTTAAAGGCGCCGCCCAAACTTTCCAGCGGTTGATGGATTCAGTCTTGCGAGGGTTGTCATTCGTTTTCTTCTACCTGGATGACATCCTGGTGGCCACCAGCTCTGCCGAACAGCACATGTCCCACCTACGTCAGGTTTTTCAACACCTAGCGGCGCATGGCCTGATAGTCAACCCAGCAAAATGCCAGTTCGGGTTGCCATTCATGCCACAGAGTAACACAGTGGATGGCAGCAATTCTATCTCTAACCCTTCAGAAATTGATGGTCTGGTTCACAGCGTTACTTCCTCATTGCGTATGGTATTAGATAGTATAGCCCCCTTAAAAAAGAAAGTGGCTAGCCATAAGAGGCTGACTCCTTGGTTTTAGGCAGAGTTGCGTACTTTAAAGCAGAATACTATGAAGTTGGAGAGAAAATGGCGCTCTAGAGGCGAATAAAAACAATCCTAGGTTTCTTTTTAGTACAGTTGCCAAACTTACAAGGAGTCATAGCTCTGTTGAGCCAACTATTCCCCCAGCTCTTAGCAGTGATGATTTTTTGGGATTCTTCATAAATTAAATTAATTCTATTAAAAATAAAATCATTGGCAGCCTCCCAAACATGATTACTTCTTCCTCAGTAAATGAGGCAGTATCGGAAAGAACTGTAGAACCTCAGTTGTGCTTAGGCTGTTTTGATTCAGTCGAGCTTTCGGAATTATCAAAAATATTAGCCTCATCTAAACCTTCAACTTGTATGTTGGACCCAATCCCAACCAAATTATTTAAAGAAGTGTTCCATTTGGTTCCTTGCCCCATTTTGGATATGATGAATCTATCCTTAGTAAACGGATACGTACCACAGGAATTTAAAATAGCTGTAATTAAACCTTTACTCAAGAAACCTTCCCTTGATCAAGAGGACTTAGTGAATTACAGACTTATATCTAACCTTCCTTTCTTATCCAAAGTCCTTGAGAAAATTGTTGCTAATCAAGTCTGTGAGCATCTAAACAGTAACGAGCTGTTTGAAGAGTTTCAGTCAGGTTTTACAGCTCATCATAGCACTGAAACAGCACTGGTGAAGGTTACTAATGATATTCTTATTAAAAGCCATTAAAAGCCTTCAGTTGATCCAAAATGCGGCAGCAAGAGTTCTGATGAATATTAAAAACAGAGATCACATTTCTCCTGTTTTAGCTTCCCTTCATTGGCTCCCTGTTAAATCCAGAATAGAATTTAAGATCGTTCTTCTTACATACAAAGCCCTTAATAATCAGCTCCATCATACATCAGAGATCTAATTGTTCCATATGTTCCCAACAGAGCACTTCGCTCTCAGACTGCAGGTTTACTTGTAGTTCCTAGGATTTCTAAAAGTAGAATGGGAGGCAGATCTTTTAGTTATCAGGCTCCTCTCCTGTGGAACCAGCTCCCAGCTTTAGTCCGTGAGGCAGACACTCTGTTTACTTTTAAGGCCAGGCTTAAAACTTTCCTTTTTGATAAAGCTTATAGTTAGAGTGGCTAAGGTCATCCTGAGCTATCTCTGTAGTTATGCTGCTATAGGCTTAGACTGCTGGAGGACAGACTTACCAATTTTCTTCAATCTGCTACTTCCTTTTCTCCTACTACTCTCCAGTTGTATTACAGTACATTCTGTTATTTCGACTGTTAACTTTGTTTTCTCTCAGTGTTCGCTACATGCTTGCTCAGTATGAGGGATTGCTGAAGGATTTTTGTGGTTGGAAAGTCTGCATCAACGGGGCCCAACCTCACGCCAATGACTGACGCAATCTGCTGGGATTCCTTAAATAGGAAACTTTTTAACTGATTGGAATGTTTGTATAAATGTATTGAAATAACTTCTTGATAAGTGCCTTGAGATGACATCTGTTGTGAATTGGCGCTATATAAATAAACTGAATTGAATTGAATTATACTGCGCGCTTAAAAATAAAAAAGCCACCGAAAATGTGGACTGGACCCCGGACTGTCTCCAAGCATTTCATAACGCTAAGTCCGCGCTGGCCAATGCTGCCCTTTTGACCCACCCCTGCCCCTCAGCACAGGTGGCTATGACCACTGACGCTTCTGATGTAGCAGTAGGGGCGGTGTTAGAGCAGCGGGTCTGCGGGGTTTGGGAGCCGCTTGCCTTTTTCAGCCGTACGCTGCGGGACAACGAGCGTAAATACAGCGTTTGACAGGGAGTTGCTGGCTCTCTATCTGGCTACACGGCATTTCCGGTTCTTCCTCGAGGGCCGCCCATTTACAGCCTACAATGACCACAAGCCCTTAATATTTGCCATGTCTAAAATCTCTGACCCGTGGTCTGCACGTCAACAGCGCCACCTTGCTGCTGTCTCTGAGTTTACAACAGACATTCAGCATGTGGCTGGCATATCCAACTTGGTGGCTGACTGTCTGTCCCGTGCATTGGTCTCTCCAGTTTATGTAGAGATTGATTTCTCTGCTATGGCTGCAGATCAGCCCAGCGATGCTTACATCCTTAAGCTACAGTGTGAGCCTACCGGCCTTAAGTTGGAAGAGAGACAGGTGCAGGAAGGTGGTCCTCATCTGCTCTGTGACATTTCTACTGGCTGTCACTGCCCTCTGGTTCCTGCTTTGTGTTTTTGATGCTTTGCATTCCCTCTCACATCCGGGTGTTCGTGCCTCAGTGAAACTGGTTAGTTCCAAGTTTGTTTGGCCCGGATTGCGTGAAGATGTGAAGGAATGGGCTGCAGCATGTGTCCCGTGCCAGAGTGCCAAGGTTCATAAGCACACAAAAGCACCTTTTGAACCATTCCCCATTCCTAGTCGCAGGTTTGATCATGTCCATGTAGACTTAGTGGGTCCTTTGCTCCCATCGCAGGGTTTCACTCATCTCCTGAACATGATCGACCGTACCACCAGGTGGCCAGAAGTGGTTCCGCTGGCATCCACAACATCTGCAGTGGTGGCTCGAGCGTTTTTATCAACCTGGGTTGCACGTTTTGGCCCCCCTTCAGACATTACCTCTGACAGAGGACCACAGTTTGTCTGAGCTTTGGTCCACCATGGCTGATGGCCTGGGGGTCAAGATCCACCGCACCACTGCATACCATCCAAAGGCTAATGGCTTATGCGAGCGGTTTCAGAGTTCATTAAAAGCAGCACTTTGTGCTGTTCTGATCGATGGCAACTGGATTGACCGCCTCCCATGGGTTATGCTTGGGTTTGGTCCGCAGCTAAAGACGACCTTGGTGCTTCCCCAGCTGAACTGGTTTTAGGTCAGCAGGTATGTGTTCCAGACGTGTTTTTTCCTGAGGCCCCCTCACCCCAGTTCAACATCTTTTAACTCACTGTGACGCTTTTCGTGTTCCTGGTCCTGTACATCATTGTTTGCCCCAGTCATTCGTCCAACAGAACTTGGCGTCTTCTAAGTTTGTTTTTGTTAGACATGATGCAGACAGGACACCCTTACGGCCTTTGTATGATGGCCCTTTCCGGGTCCTCGAACCTGGCCCTAAGCACTTTCTTTTAGATCTGGGGGGCGTACGGAGACGGTCTGTACTGATAGGCTTAAACCAGCTCATGGCCCAGGTTGCTCAAGCCCAGGCTGGGGGGGGGGGGGGGGCGTGTGTGGCGGACCACCAGGAGGCTCCACTCCCACCCAGAGAACAGGATGTTTACATTTAAAAATGTATGAATTTTTGGCGCGCTTATTGTATGTGTTTATATGTTATGTGTACTGGCTTACCGTTGTTCAGTGTGAAGTCGGAGCTGAGATAAAGAGGTGACCAAAACTAGATCCTGTGTGTTGTCCATTTATTCCTCCACAAGTTGATATTAAAAGTAAGGGGAAATCCTGGGTTTTTTGCTGATATAGGCCTAAAACAAAAAAAATTACCTAATAAATAAATAGATGAACATGGTACAACTACATCGTCTTAAATACCCAAGTATCTACCGAAGTGAAACATTAAATTAAAAATCTATAGTTGTGGAAATTAGACATATTTAAATTATAGGGCCCATTGTCTTAAACTCCACCTTAACATATGTCTGACTTTTCTTATTTAATGGTTGGCTGAGTTCAAATCAACTGCTTAAATAGTAGACAATTGTTTGGAAAACTTTTTTTTTTTTTTTTTACTGAACTACTTGTTTGGGTTTTAGTTTACGTGATAAACCAGAAGTTTACCAAATTTGCAAATTTTTCCCCATATATTAATTTTTAGCATTCAAATACAAGAAGATAACAATAAAAATATACAGCTATCTTACCAGCTGCTGTGCTGTGGATCCCCAGGAGAAGCAAAAACACAAAGTTCAGCATTTTGTCCATCAGCATCGACGTCCAGCTGCTTTGTCCACATAAACAGACTGAGCTTCAGGTTTCAGAGCGTCCAGCTCGTCTATTATCCAAAAGGAGCGTCATCATGATTCTCAACCAATAAAAATATTTTCTGGTCGTTGACGTCACTAAAATCCGGGCTAAATCTTCCAACTGGGGTATAATCTGCTTCTTTTTTTTATCACGTGATGACATCAGACGTGGACGCGTTTTGACAGTATTAACATTTGTGGACTTGCTTCATAAGACTATTACAAGGCAGCGTTGTATTTAATGAACAACCAATGTTGAAAACTGATATTCTGCTCAATGGCATTGATATTAAAGATAAGAAATGTAATAATAAACTGTTTAGACATATGTTGCAATGCTCTGTTAACTCTCGTGCTAAAAGTTATTGGAATGGTCTCTTTGATGGAATTAATTGGAAAATGGTATGGATTTACTATAAAAAATATTTGATCAACAATAAAGTGAATGATGTGTATTAAAAAATGATACATCTAATATATCCAATGAACCATTTTCTTAAAAAATATAGACCTGATCGCTCTGATTCTTGTGTATTTTGTAAAGCGCAGATAGAAACGGTTGTACATTTATTTTACGACTGTATCTATGTTAAGTTCTTTTGGATTGATGTTGAAAATATGTTTGAATTGTTATGTGGAAGCAAGATCAACCTGAAAAAAGGGATATTTTTAATTTTGAAAAAAAAAAGATATGGACCAAAGTCAAGTATTTTTGTTAAACCTTCTTACATTACATGGTAGATTCTATATCCATAAATGCAAATGGACTGAGAGGAAACCCAACATCCATCAATTTAAAAATGAAATGAAAATATACTTTGAAACGATAACAGGACTAACGTACAAAAAAGCCATGCGGACTGTGACTATATACAAAGCATTAAAATCCACTCTATGAAGTAGTAACCCATACTCTGGATGTCTATGTATGTTCTTGTTTTTCTGTTTTTGTGTTGTGAATTTATATTTTATTTTTAATTTTTATACAAAGCCTTGAAAATATACAGTCAATGCTTGAAACATATGTACCCCATGTTCAATTCAATGTTCCTTGTTTGTCAACACTGCTGAATTTCAATAAACATTGAAAAAAATAAAATAAATTAACATTTGTGGATTTTACCGCCATTTCTTTGCAACACCGCTAGGATAATTTAGTTTTTGTTTCCTGGTAAAACAGAAAAGAATATCATTATTGTTTTCTTTGTCAAGGTCCAAAATATGCTATTTTATTTTTCATATTTATAGTTTTAATATTTAGGCCTATTTTGATCAATGATTTTTGTCTTGTGTTCATTTTTGACGAAGTAAAATTATCTGGTGAAGTCCGCCCTCTAGTGGTCAAAAGTTAGACACATCTGACAGCGAGAGCCTTCTGTAAATGTTAAAAGGCTTTTCTTTTATGTTTAGAATTCAAACCATGAAATACTGTAGGTTTGGTCTTATAACTTAAATATTTGTGTCTTAATGTGGAACCAGGATCCATAAAAATTGAATGAAGGAAACCTTTCAGTTCTGATTTATGAAGAATGCGCTCCCTTCGGTTAGTTCTTATAATTTCTGTATCATTTAGATTTCCTTCCAATATAGCCTATATATACAAATATTGTAAAATATAAATATATAAATAAAGTTTTCCTCTCTTCAGTTTATAGTGTAAATAAGAAACGCTAAAATTGATCAGGATTCAGTAAAAAAAAAAAAAAGCAGTGGATCTAACAAATTCTACAGGACAGTAAAATCATTACTTAATAATACAGTTCTTGACCCTTAAATTATCATTTACTCATTTATAAATACATAATTGTTAATTAAGGATCATATAGTAGACTACAGCCAAATAATAATGGAAGCCGGATGCAATTTGATACATCAATAAGTAATCAGCAATAAGGGAATGAAAATCAGTATTTTATTCACTCATTAGGGGTTTATTTGTAAAATATTTTTAAACTTGAAGTAAGTTTTAATTTGAAAATTTTAAACACTGATATTTAAAAAATTTAACTGAAAAACAACATTGATTTAACCTCCAAAAAGAGGCCAAACACACCGTTGCACATTTTTCTGCCTCTCTCAGGTCTTCTGGGTCTGATAGTAAAAACATTTGCAAACATTATATGGTTTCACAATCTTCAAATGCCACTGAATCAGACACTGAAACATCAGCTTGGACTGTGATATTTTAAACAGCTTTGGCTTGGCAAATATTAGGAAAATGTTTTTATTGAACAAAACAAAACATTAGATTTTTATTCAGCACAGAATTGTAATATTGAAGGAAAAACAGAACAAAATGTAGTTTTTTTACCATAACTTAACTGTGCTTTGTCATCTTATTGTTCATTTTCTATTCTCAGTAGAAAGAAACCAACAGACGTAGATCTTACTCTATATTCAGAACAATTTTTAGGTCTTCATCAGCCTAACGAAAATAAAATACTTAAATATCAAACATTAAATGGGGAAAAACATGTACAAAAGAGACTTTTCCTGAAAACAATCAAGACAGTCTTCTGATTTACACAAAATTATGTTTAAATAACAGCATGAACAAATAAGACTAAATATGCCAAAAGCTGAAAACCAAAATAACTGACAAATCAATTGAGAATTGTTGAATTGCATTTAAACACTTTTTATTAAAAGTGTACTAAGCAACTAAACAGTCCTGAACACACATGATGATATGCATTGTCAAGATTTATTAATTTTTAGTTTTGCCATGACACAAGAGGGACACGTTGGAGTTTTCTAGAGGAGAAACAAGGGAATGTTTGGCAAAGAAAAAGAAGCGTTTTCTATACTATTGTTCACATAATTCAGTTTTCGTCTAATACATACATTAGAAGTACGTTCACACAAATAATTTTCCGAAAGAAAAAAGTGTATACAGAGAGTGATGACAGGGGGACAAAGAGATGTTGGAGTCGGGGAAGTTTAAAGACAGTCAGAGCAAACAGTTGGTTCAAGACTAAAAGCAACAGCTTTCATGTGTAGGAGAGTGGCAACTAAAATTAGGACAAATATGCAAATGGTATTAAAAAGAAAAAAATGAGTTTTTACATATAATTTTACTGTAAATAATAAAAAATAAAATAGCTGATCATAGACTGTGAAATAGGTTATTTCATACATGTTCTCATCAAAGATCTCCTCCAATTGTTCACTTCTTCTGCCAATTTGAGACAAATCCAGATAATGTAGTTTTTCCTTTGTATAATCAGAGCTCCGTCTTTGTCGTATTTGTTTGGTGACTTAAACTTGATCTTTTATAGTGACCTCTGTCTCTGAGCCCATGTAAAATATGATAAAATCTTTTCCATCATAACTGTACTTTTCATAACCATTAATCTGATTCGTTTTGTTCTCTCAGTCTGATGGTGCTGATGTCACAGTGACTTACTACATGAATACCATAAAGACACCACTTGAGCATCTCTTCATGTATGTTAGGCATTTTATTACAGTTTCTGCAATTTTCAACTCAGTCACACCTCTTGCTGCATAACCAGACACTGGTTAGGTGTTCCTCTGTCTGAATGCAACAGCATGATAATAGACTGATGGAGAGAATGCCAAGAGGGGTGCAAGCTATGACTAAAAATTATACATGCACTAAATAATGATTTCGAAATTTTCCCTGAGTTAAAAAAATTAGCATTTTGTAAATGATCTTCTTTGTATTCTCTGAGGTCTGAAAAGACTGCATTTGTATTACGACCATTTAAAGGTTTTTTTTTCAAATAAATGTTCAAAATGACAATATTATTTGGAATGTGTGGAATTCTGTAATTGAATGATGTGCTTGCTTAAAGATGAAATCTGTGCTTACTTTGCTATGTGTGTATCTGAAAACACTCAGTCAGCTAAATGCTGGGTTCCCTGTTGGTGACTCCAGAGGGTCAGGTTGGCGTCAGGAGACGAACAAAGGAAACGAGGAATCATTTGGAAAGGAGAGATCTACCAAACCCAATTTAGACACATCTGGATTTGTCTCACTTATTTGTTCTGCCTGTAAATTTGTTTTTGGTTGAAGTAAAACTTCTGTTTTGTACTTTGTGATCATCAGAAGATTCTTGACTCAGCAGAAATAATAGGATATTTCTGAGTACCTATTCGAGATGGATAACACTGGTATACCAATTTAGTTTAGAAGCACAATTAGTTTCCCTCAACAGCTGCATCACATGATGGAAATAGGAGAAACATGTTAAATGATCTTTGTGAAACAGAATTAAAGTGTAATAGTTGTTTTTTCCCCCAAATCACCTATAAATAAGGTCAAGCTAAAATAATCTGAACCCTTATAGTAAGCTTAGCAGATAAAATTACCTGAACACATAAATATGCAGTTTATTATTCAGGTTCTGTTCCTAAACATTAACATTAATTAACTTCCCTGTTGTGGCTTCTTGTATTCTGAGGAGTAGCAAAACTAAAACAGTCACCATGTTGACATCAGTATTTGGGATGGATCCACTGCAGCTTTTTCTATCCTCACCAAGAATATGGTTCTGATCAATGACATCATCTGTATCCAAGTAGAACTGAAACTTTGGGGTTGTTGACGAAAGTGAAAGTAGAATGCATCTTTATTTGTACTAAGAAATAATGTGAATTATTTATGCTGTTCAAGTCTTTTTGTGTATATTTCAAAACTACTAATGGCCCCAATTAAAGCAGCTTAGAATCATAAGTTATCTAAAAAGTCACAAACATAGTTACTCCTAATATGTATTGATTTGAAATGATAACGACTCCCTCTAGTGGCTGTAAAACTCTAAAATGTTACTTTTAGATATAAACTCACTTTTAAGGTGTAACATTCAGTTTTATACCTTTATAATCTATTTAAATTTGGAAAATCATTTATGCTTAGAAAGTCTCTTTTGGTTCATTGTACTTGTCTGAGAAAACCTTTTATCCTCTTATTATTTTACAGATTAGAAGAAAACAACTAGACTAGGCCAGACCAACCTTCATCATGAAGACTCACAACCTCAGTTCAGGTTTCAATCTGGTTTTGGTGAAAAAAAAATCTTCTTTTTTCTGCTGTTACAATTTTTATATCTATAAGTTCAACTGAAAACAAACACAGTTCAGCCCTTGTTCATAAGTCTTTCAAGCTGTAATCTAAAGTATAGGCTTCTGTTTATAAAGAAAGGTTTGTGTTGGTTGTAGTTTCCCTCCAAAGGCTGACAGACGATTGTCGATTGATTAAATGCAAAACTTCTATTTGTGCTCCCGTCTGTTTCACCACTTAGGAAAAACAAATCTTTTCTTTGCTGATGTTTAAATTTTCTAAGTATATAGAAGCCAGGTTTATATTTCACCCTTTGCATCAGCCAGATTCGAGTGGTTTAAAATAATAACATTGTCTAAATGCACTTTTGTTTTTGTTGTTTTATTTAAAGATTTTTAAGGGACTTCTGACATGATGGAAACCAGCCTTGAATAAAGAACTGAACCGAAGTTTACAATCTCTGTTTTCACAAAGTGAAGCTACTGTAAAAACTTATAATGTAAATCAGAGTAATGTAAACAAAATTCTAACTCTAATAAAGACAAAAGTCTATTTGCCCATAATGTGAAATTCTCTAACATCATGGTACAATCTGCATTAGTCAGCATCATTTTAATATTCAATTCAATTCAATTCAATTCAGTTTATTTATATAGCGCCAATTCACAACAGATGTCATCTCAAGGCACTTAACAAGAAGTCATTTCAATACATTTATACAAACATTCCAATCAGTTAAAAAGTTTCCTATTTAAGGAATCCCAGCAGATTGCGTCAGTCATTGGCGTGAGGTTGGGCCCCGTTGATGCAGACTTTCCAACCACAGGCAATGCTTCAGCAATCCCTCATACTGAGCAAGCATGTAGCGACAGTGGAGAGGAAAAACTCCCCTTTAACAGGAAGAAACCTCCAACAGAACCAGGCTCAGTAGGAGCGGCCATCTGCCACGACCGTCTGGGGGTTTGAGAAGACAGAGCAGAACACAGAAGGAACAGAAGATCTGATATAAGAGAACTTTCTATGTTACAGAAAGTAAAAAGTTGATAACAGGACACAGTGGATGTTCAGTTACTGGGAGGATCATCCCAGTCGATGCCCCCCGTCCAACAGGGCATTGCAGCCAAGCAGGATACCAGACCAGGTATATCTTCTATGGAGAGAAAAACACTGAGAGAAAACAAAGTTAACAGTCGAAATAACAGAATGTACTGTAATACAACTGGAGAGTAGTAGGAGAAAAGGAAGTAGCAGAGTGAAGAAAATTGGTACGTCTGTCCTCCAGCAGTCTAAGCCTATAGCAGCATAACTACAGAGATAGCTCAGGATGACCTAAGCCACTCTAACTATAAGCTTTATCAAAAAGGAAAGTTTTAAGCCTGGCCTTAAAAGTAAACAGAGTGTCTGCCTCACGGACTAAAGCTGGGAGCTGGTTCCACAGGAGAGGAGCCTGATAACTAAAAGATCTGCCTCCCATTCTACGTTTAGAGATCCTAGGAACTACAAGTAAACCTGCAGTCTGAGAGCGAAGTGCTCTTTTAGGAACATATGGACCAATTAGATCTCTGATGTATGATGGAGCTTGATTATTAAGGGCTTTGTATGTAAGAAGAAGGATCTTAAATTCTATTCTGGATTTAACAGGGAGCCAATGAAGGGAAGCTAAAGCAGGAGAAATGTGATCTCTCTTTTTAATATTCATCAGGACTCTTGCTGCCGCATTTTGGATCAACTGAAGGCTTTTAATGGCATTTTGTGGACTACCTGATAGTAAAGAATTACAGTAGTCCAGCCTTGAGGTAACAAATGCATGGACTAGTTTCTCAGCATCACTCCTGGACAGGATGTTTCTAATTTTAGCAATATTCTGGAGGAGAAAGAAAGAAATCCTAGAAACCTGTTTAATATGGGATTTAAATGTCAAGTCTTGGTCAAAAATAACGCAGAGGTTCTTTACGTTATCACTGGGGGCCAATTTAATGCCATCCAGAAGAAGTGATTGACTAATCAGTTTCTGTTTAAGAAATTCTGGTCCAAAGACAGCAACTTCTGTCTTGTCAGAATTTAAAAGCAAAAAGTTTAAGGTAATCCATGTTTTTATGTCTTCCAGACATGCCTGTAATCTACCTAACTGACTGGGTTCATCAGGATTTATGGATAAATATAGTTGTGTATCATCGGCATAGCTGTGGAAATTTATCCCATGCTGTCTAATATTGTGAATTGTCTTTTAAAACAACAGGCTGTTAATATGATATTCCCTTCATTTTGTTCTGTTTTTTGAAGGAATATTTCTGTCTTCTAATTTTCAGTTATGTAGGCTTTGTAAACACTTTGTATAAAAACTTATTTGTTGTAACTTCTATTGTTTACTTACACAATAGTATATGATGATTTACAGTAAATAAATCTAGATTCACATTACATTTTGATATATATACACATAAAGCTATTTAACATTGTTTCTCATCTTCCCACGTGTTGTCGAATGTAAAAATGCTTTTTTAAGTGATCTAAGAGTGAAGAAATGAGGCACATTTTGTGAAACATAAAGACCTGTCACATCTATGAAGCATATGTATCATTTCTGAGGTGATCCTGTTTTGTACTGTGTGTATGTTGGGATGAAGGAGCAAAATTTAACCGTCTCAATTTGAAGATTTAACGCTTTCTACACAGTTTCTGAGTGCTTCAAACTGGTAAAGTAATTATTAGTGAAATTATTCATGAAATAGTGAAGTTAGCTTTAGAGTCACTCAAAGCATTTTACATGTTGAGGTAAGTTATTTTTCATTGTTGATGAAAGGCAGATACACAATAGTGTTTAACAATGGAAACAAGCCAGAACTTGTCTAAAGATGGACGCCCTCGTATAAGTTTAACTTCCTCTGACTCCACTGTCACCAGAATTGGTCTTGACTTTAGTGTTTTCCAGTTTGACGGCGACGTCTTCATCGACTCCAGAAAGCTGAAACACACATTCATACTTCATCCAGTTCTCAGATGCCTCTGATGAAAGATCAATTTCTACACTCATCTGGAAGGTCCCATCGTTGTTAGGGAGGATCTCTCCTTCATCCACTCCATCATGGATCTCCTCTCCATCTTTCCTCCAGAACAGCTCAGCTCTGTAGGATAGAAACCTGTAGCGTGGCAGCTGACTGGAGAGGAGGAAGACTTCTGGAGGAGAGACACTGAGGGAAGATCTGGGTAGAAATAAAGGAACTGAATTTACAGTTTTCCCATAACTTTATTCACACAGTAACACAACTGTTGTCAGATTTAATGTGGATCTTATTTTTACCTGTTCTCATCAGAGATTCCCTCCCATACATCACATACATCTGTAATCATCCGGGACAAATCTGGGTGAGATAACCCTTGGTTTGTTCAACCATTCCTCTGTCGTTGTCCCACTCGTGTTTGTTGATGACGCCTTGAGGTTTTGTAGTTAGCCATGTCCCCGTGTTCAGGTCAAAAACAATAAAATCTTCTCCATCATAACCGTACTGTTCATAACCATTAATATGGTCTGTTTCATCATCCCACTCACAGCCATACATTGTCTGATAAATGTGAACACCTGAATAACAGAAACAGAATATCTTCGTATTAAACAACAAGATGACATTTTTTTAAATTAAAATGAGGATTTGAAGAACTTTTGTAGCTCAATGATGGTAAATACTGAACAGAAATGTTTTCTCATCAGATCCAGAGTTGATTCTAAATAATAACAATAGGCTCATTATAGACAAACAATAGACATTATTCTTTTTTTTCCTTACAAATATGCAGCTGCTTATAGCCCCCAGGCCAGTAGGGGGAGCTCGAGAGTTGTTAACTTTACACAGACTATGATCTCAAAACTTTTGTTGTTTCTCGAGAATGAGTCCCAAATTAAATTCATATGAACAAGCAAGAGTTTAAAATGGCTAAAAATGCAAAAATCTACATTTATTTAGAAAAAATTACTGATTACTAGTAAATCATAAAAACTATATTTTACTCTGTCCCCTCCGTGTCTGGCCAGACATGTTTGAATTAAATACTTAAACGCCTTCCAGGACTCAAGTCTTCTTTATAATGGAAACCCTGAGATACTATTTATTTGCCATTACACTTGGCGCCCAACGCAGCCTCAGCGAATGGAATAGACCGACACGGACAGGGTCAAGGGAGTTGCTAGCGTCCTGGGAAAGTTTCTCCCAGCCTCTTACCTCCAGTAGCTGTTTGGGAGATGGAGGCCTTGAAGCGTCTCTGTCGGCCCTGCTGTCGCCTGAGACAGAACCTGGTAAGACTGAGTCTTTTAAATAAATAGTGATAACAGAATTTTATTTGCACTCTCAGGAGGTGAAATATTTGCTAGCGGTTTCGTGTTTATTTACTTACACGCGGTTGATTGATTGATTAATTAATATAATATATATTCTTATATATAATTGTATGGTTAATTATTTAATCAAGGTTAAAGAAAGTATCGGGTTTTTGCTCCGGGTTTTACCTGGGAGCACGGCAGTTGGACAAGTGGTCAATTAATTAAATTGATTGATTATTTTCCGACAAGGGTTTTTTTAAGCTTTTGTTTCACTCAAGGAAACTAGAAAGCGATGGGGGAGACGTCCTTCATTGGAACTGGGTACCCAGGCAGACAATCGGGTCTGTAATCTAGCAACACTTCACCTCCAGACAGTCCAATATGTCGACAGAAAGAAAATAAAAAAATAAAAGAATTAATGGGCCCAGGGGAGGAATTTGGATAATCTTAAAGGAAATCTAAAAGTGATGTAATTTCTTTGTGGTTTATTTATGTGGTTTTGTTTATTTCTCTTTTATTTACTCTTGTTTGCTTCTTCCAGAACTGGAGTGTTTGAGCATTAAGATCATTTGTTTGATGGCTTGGTATAATGCAGAATGTCACACACACAGTTATTGTTACACATTCCATGGTAGAACTGCTGGTGAGTTTCGCTGAGTTGTCCTGTGTTTTTCTTCAGGCTGGTTGGGACCCCTGCCTTCGGTCCAGCGGCGCCTGGGGAGGGCCACAAGGAGCCCTAGTACCTCCCCCATCCTTGGAATAAGGGGTTTGGCAGCCATAACAAAGGCGGAGGCTGGACTCCGGCCTGAATGCGGGCTGACCAGTGGGCAGAGGGGAAAACTCTTGCTCAGGTGAGATGAGTTATTTGGGGGCTGTGGTCCCTGAAACATGGCGATTAGCTGGATCGAGAGGGGGGGGCCTGGGCCGGCCAGCCTGCAGATGACCCAGCGAAATTCAGGCAGGACAAAAATACACACAGCTCAAATGCAATTAAGAAATGCTTGCTGACTGATGTAGCTGTATTTTATCTCTGTGACACCTGCCTATGACACACATACACACTCCCTTAGGAAAGTAAATCTTGTTTTTTTTTGTTTTGTTTCTGCCAGAGGACCCTTAGAGCAAAAAGTGTCTCGATGGAAGCAGGCCATAATTACTGATTCTTTCTATGTTGATCTAAATTTTGTTTTGTTATTGTTTTGTAATTTGTAAGAGAAAGTTGATGTGCAACTAAACCAAATTTGTTTGTTTTAGACAGACGGGGTAAAGCAGACAGAGAAACTGCTACGGCTCTGATAAGGTGATGATTCGTCATCCGGTGAGTTTAGTCTAATTAGAGCTTAAAGACTGTGTTGCACACAGTTATCTAGTAAATGGTCTTTTCTTTTCTCTCCTAATGCTCTCTGTCAGGAGAGTCCACATTTTATTTTCTTTCATTTTGGTTGGAAGTTATTTGATGGAATTGTTATTACACTAAGTACAAGTTTCCTTAGCTGTCGCAGCTTGTGTGCACTAACCTAGAAACGGAAACGTTCCTATTTTACGACTAGAACAAATAAAGTTGATTGGGGCATTTAGGGTAGGTTGTGAATTATACCCTGACTGACTTAAATTTTGACTAAGCTGACTGACAGTGAAAACATATTTTCCTTCCTTTCTGGGACAATTGGGGCTGAATTGTTTCCTTGTATTTTGGGGTTTGTTGTAAGAAAGTAATAAATCTTAGAACTATGAACATTAACTAAAGTAACTTGGACCTTTACAGTAACACTGCTTAGATTTCTCCACAGCTGTGAAGGACGAATTTTTTTATCAGCTTGCAAGGCGCTAATGTAAACAATCGCGAGACTTAAAAAATAACAAGACTTTGCTGTGAGCAGCAACAGTAAAACAACATTGTTTAGGCTATAATTTGAACACACCTAAAAAAATAAACCTTTAGGTTTCTGCTGGGTAACATTAAAATAAAGATGACTGGTCCTTAGGCTACTTAGCTCTTAAATAAATGGAAAAAAGGTAAATACTAATCTTATCTGGGGAACATTCAAGCGTCAGAGCAGTTAGTGGGCCTTATTAGAAATTTTGCTTGGAAAAATTACTGAATTGATCTCAAGCTGTGAAGTATTCTGTGTCTCCTTCCAGGATAAGGGGGCAAGAGGTCAGGAAAGGTTTGATCCTAGAAATCTGATGGTTTTGTCACTCTGGTGGGTAAACACAGGAAGTTATATAAGTGGGTCTTAACATAAGGCACCTGACTTTGTAATTGAAGGGAAGTCGTCTCACTGTTTTAAGTTAATATTAATATACCTGAAATGTTTTTTAGGGGCCATCAATTATAGCAATACAGTGGTCCTGTGAGTTTGGAATTTTGCTTATGACAACCAATGCAATTTTCAATTTCAACTGAACCAGAATGCTAATCAGGCTGGTTCTTTCTTTTTTGCTTTTTTCTAGAATGGACTGACCACTTTGTCCACAGGGGAGGAGTAATGTTCAAGGTTCGACCCAAAAAATTGTATGGACAAGTGGCTTGGGAGGTTACCTGTGCGTACCTGAGTTTGGGGGGTGCTTATATATTTTGGCTTAGTTGGGGCTATGGTGAAGGGAATTCAAATTCTAACATTTTCTCTTAGACCTTACAAGGGAGGCTAAGAAGTGTGATCCCCTGTAGCTGCAAAAACACTCGGGGGACCCGTTTTCTTTAAAATAGTAATAATGAAACGTAATAAGAACATGAAATGTTGGAATTTAATTGCTTGTTTCCAAATGAATGAGCATACTGAATTACTAATGTTGGACACTGTTCAGCCAATTGTTTTACTTTCTTGTAGTTAAAGCAAATCCAACAAAACGTAATTGTTTGTCAACAGTGACGTATCACTTTTAAAATTAAGAAAGCAAATAATATATAATCACTTGGTGTTAAGGGGTAAAAATCTAATCCTGAACTATAGATTTCACAGTTAGTTTTGTTGTAGCTCTCTTGGCTTTTATCAAAGCCTAAATTATTTGAGGCCTGTTGTGAGAATTTTTCTGCGTATCATTTGTTATAAAAGAAGATTTGAATGACGTAATGTGGAAAATTATGTTGATCATGTTAAAGGTTAAGTCTCTTTAAATTAAAGGTTAAGTCTCTGTGTTAACTGAGATATGTATCGTTATGTTGAACCAACATGTGAGAAGCTCAAGGATACTCTCTGTGTCTTGGGTCACCAATTGTGAGATGTGTCTGCATGCTTACTGAAGGACGTGGAAACACTCCATTATCTTTTCTCATCCTTGTTAAATATTATTTCCAAAATAGGCTTTTTAATGCATTTGACATGCATTTAGTATCAGTGGATTGCTCGGGATCTCAGGATTATAAATATGTCATCGCTCTATCTGAAAAATTAAACCCAACAGATCTAGGAAACTGCAATCTTAACATCAAGTGTTCTTGGATAAAAATAGATCAAATAAAACAGAGAATATTCCAAGTTAAAGCATAATGAATGATGGATGATTAGTATGATCTAGATTGGTGCATATGAGTCAGATCTAATGTTTAAACTAAACTATATTATCTTGAAAACTTGCTGTAGTTTTAATGGTGATAATATAATAATGATTAATTATCTAAACGTGACTCAGTGATTTACTGGAGAATAAATTCCTACATCATTTTTGAAAACATGTTTGCCTGGAACACATTTCCAACAATCATTGATAATGATATTTTTCTGCAAGGTGCAAATATGAATAAACATTCTTTAGTCTATTTGATTTATTATGCTGGTTTTTCCAAAGCAATGCTTCAAATTAATGTGAGAGATGGAAATGACATTTACCTCATCAATCTAATATTTGAGTATTTTCTAACCTGAATCCATATTAATTTTATAGCCTATTAAATGGGTGTGCTGTACTCAGTGAGTTACAGCTGTTAGATTTGCGCTTATCAATAAAAGCCTTGGGGGGAAATAATGCACAAAGGTAAATGGTAATATAAAATTTGAACTATTGTAACTGATAAAACTGGTTCGACCTAAAACTATAACACTGTGTTCATGAGATAAGGGGCGGCCGCGTTTGGCCCGGGAACCTTAGCTTGGAAACTTTCTTTTAAGATTCTATGAGAAACGATGCAATTCAGCAATAAACTAGATGAACGATGGTTTCTATGTTTAACTAATACTTTTGATAAACGTAGCCTACTCAGTAGTAAATAGAAATAACACGGAAAACACATGGTTAGAATTGGATATATTAAAAACCAACTCCAGTTAATACAGAGGCGAGTGGCAGTATGAAAGTATTTCAGTCTTTTGAGTAATTTACACAAAACGAATAGAAAACAACGCGGGTAAAAACTCTAAGGTTAATCTTAGCCAGCGAGTTATTAACTACAATGTGGTAAAAATGATCTGAAATAAAGTCCGTTGCAGATTTAATATGATTCTCTAGTTCTAATCAGCTAATGGAGCCACAAGCTTCTTTCTTACGATCGATGTGCTGCAATTCTCTGGTTGTAAACAATCACAGATCCCGACACTGATGAAGCGTTAATAGCTCTGCGGCTGGAAGTCTAAAATAGGAACTTAAACACTGTTTAGACGAAAAGTTTAGTCTTGAGTTTTCAGTTACTTCCTGGATGTTAACGAGTCCGGGTTTGTCAAACTGTTTGTTTTTTTGCGCAAAACCGCTTCCTGTTTCAAACATGAGCTTTCCAAATTAAAACACGGTAATGCTTAACTTCATGAATCATGCTTTTATTTTCCCAAGAAGGGGAACTTCTGCTGTACCGGCCTCAAAGTGACAGATAATAGAAGTGTTTAGATCATAGACTGTACATACATTTAGATTCACACAAAGGAGGTAGAAATCATAAAACAAACTTAGGATTAGAACATTAAATGATAAAGAATAAAGCTTTAGCCATACCTCGCCCAAAACTAACTTTTCCTTAATGATAGTAATGTTTAATAAAAATGTTAAATAATAAGGACACATTTGGGATACACTAGGCTACCTGTTTCAGCTGCATATGATGTTCATCTGTACAGCACCTTGGTCGGCCTCGGCTGTGTATAAACGTGCTATCTAAATAAAGTGGTATGGTATATGTGAAAATGATGCATTTAGTGCAATCTTTAAGCACACAGGTGTGACCTACACACACAGTGGGGTTTAACTTGGTTTCTATTTTTTTTTATTTAGTTTACTTCATTAAGACAAATGATGATAAAAATAGATTCAGAATTTCGGTCACTGTTCTAAAGACGGGACAAATGTGGAAAACATTCAGTTAACACCTGTGTGCATTATATGTTATAGATCGCATAAAAACAGGGTGTCAGAATAATAAATGTGAGACCTACTATCAAACCGCAGTAAATTCTATTCAGTTGTAACACTTTTTGATGTTTGAGGGTTTTTTGAGTGTTCCTTTTAATAAAAGATTAAATGAAACAGGAGTAACAAGGCTAATTTTAAAATATAAGCTGTCTAAAGTACTGAATAGAGGTAAAAGTGGGCAAATAGATAATTACTTCGGTAAAGTATAAAGTATAACTCGAGTCCTACACAGAAACTGCAATGAAGAAACGTGTCTGTCTTAAGCAAGAGTATCAGGTACAGGGAAAAAGGTTACTTGACATCGTTGTTATTAAAATAGAGTGGTATACTCAGATCTGAATGTGCAACTGAGTTAGATAAATTGAAATAGAGATGTTTTACAGTTGTACAGGCTTTAAAATTGTGCATTTAGAATAAATGTATTATTTTTTCAAGGAGTTAACAGAGAATAAACTGTAAGAAACAGATGAGCAAATAACAGCAGCAGAGATATTAATTAGGTAAATAAACTGTGTCCTGAGTAAATTTTTTTTAACTAAGGTGGTTGCAATGATAATCCTTACTGTAACATCAATTAGATTCTGGAAAAGCAGGGTCTGAAGAAGTTGTCTAATTCAGTTCAAAATACTTTATTGATCGCAGAGGGAAATTACGTGTTGTTGTAGCTAATGCAAGTAGGACTAAAATTCTTAAATACATTAGGTAACTATGTGGGGAACTTATTAGTTTGTTTTGTTTTTGCAAGGCCAGGCAATTTTATTTGTATAGCACACTTTCAACAACAAGGTAATTCAAATATAAGAACCTAATAGCGAACCTAAATGATTGGGATATGGTCATCTGGGGGTTGAAGCTGCCTCAGCGGCGACAGCAGCAGGATACACAGGTTCTGAGGTTATGTCTTATGCATGACCTTTAACCTACTATGTTTCTTTTCTCGACACTGGAGAAGCAGTTGAAGTTATTGTTTCTTTGTTTCTTGATTTTTAAGGCATGTGCAAGATGCCTTAAAAAAAGGGGGGAATTGGATTTGATAGTAAGTGGAACAGAGTTTTAAGGTATTATGAAGAGAACTGTAACTTGCAAGTAATTGAGTTTCTTGTGAATCTTAACTCCGTCATAAATTAATGAGGGTTTTTACTACCTGGACTTGACGTCTGACTTCATATTCCATTTCGGTTTGGGTTCAGACTTGTAGTACATATTGTGTCTGGAAACTTTAAAAAGTTTTAATTTGATCTGAAAACCTTCTTTACTTCTTGCTGGGAGTAGTTGAGTCTTGGGATTTTTTGCTCTCACAAGTTGGAATGGTTGGTTGTCTTTTTCTTGGCATGGATTTAGTAAAGATTGATTTGGAGACATTTACCTTAATTATAATCTAGCTTCAGTTGATGAGGTTTGGCTCATTAACCAGGTTGTGAGTTGTTTAGAATTGCTTTTGCACACAGTTGCATCAGGTTGATCTGAAACCATACTCAGGTTATACTTGTCATAATCATCCTATTCATCTTTTGTGAATTGGCTCACCTATGTTTGAACATCAATGCTCTAATACCTAATTAGCTCAGCTCCCAAGGGTCGCATTGGGAGGTTCTCACTGAAGGACCTTCTGAGGGGTTACCACTCTCTCCTTTCTGAGGAAGGACTGATCGGTGGCTACGGGTCACTGGATGCTGGCGGAGGCTGACTTCACGGCAACAGACAACAAACAGCGCAAGGGAAGAGTACACGTTTCAACATCTAGTGTTGATGTAATACCCTCTGAAGTGTACTGGAAGATGCTACATAATTTCTCCTTTGTTCTGTGTTTTATCTAGAACATCCTGACCGATGACGAGACCTGTGGATGGCCGCCTCTGGGGCGAGGGGCTGTTGAGATGACATTTTGCCCACAAGAAAATGGCGTAAGAAGACCCCGTGGGTTTTCGGTCTCAATGCACAGGAGTCTCAGCAAAGTCATCTGGAAGGATCTAATATTTGTCACTGTGACCTAATTCCATGGCCAAACATGTCTCATGTCTGATTGTAATTTGTTTTGAACATTGTTTTTTTTTTGGATCAACCTACCAACCTTTTAGGGAGATTTGTGATAGCACTTTTAAATTTTCCTTTATATTTATGGTATTATTTAAGTTAATAAAGCAGGGAATTGTGGTGGAAAATTGTTATGCAATTAGGAATTAAGTGTATATTCTCTGTTTAGTGAATACATCTAGTGTAAAATGACAAGCTTATTGTTCCAGCTTAATGTTATGAGAAAGATACAGATGTGTCAGGTCACCAGAGAGCCAGACGCCGGGGCAGTAAGATAACAGTCTGGCCTTCGGATGAGCTGCTCTATGCGTTGCTATGACTCGCATGAAGCAGTTACTCTGGAGGCGGGGCGTGAACGTTGGAGAAGACATCTACAGAGATAAACAATGATTGCTGAATACTATTTAAGCGGTTAGTTAGAAAGGTTGGTTAGGGTGATGCACGAGTAACTCTGTCCCCTCCGTGTTCTGGCCAGACATGTTTGAATTAAATACTTAAACGCCTTCTGGGACTCAAGTCTTCTTTATTATGGAAACCCTGAGATACTATTTATTTGCCATTACAGTGTATTATAGGCTGCTTTCATATTTCACTCTATTGTACCTTTAATGAATTAATATGGCTGTTAGGATTCAAACATTAGCATTTATTATTAGTCTTTAGGTCAATACACAATGTACAGGGAGCTAAAATGGTTCAGTGTTATTATTAGGTGGTCATTTATTATGTAATTTGTTTTTTGAAGATGTAAAATTACACCTAACAAAAATCTACCAAGATATTTCTGTTATCATAGAAGTTTGTTTATATTATGATAATCAGTTAAAATCTGAGAAAGTATCGGTTGGTTACAGAATACAAGAAATCCATGGGTTTTTATCATATTTTGATGAAAAGCACATTGGGTGGAGTACCGTAGTTATCTTGCAGGATGTTAGTTTGTCTCCAGCTTCCTTCTGTCACATGTTGATGTGCCCCTGGGCAAGGCACCTATTCCCAAGTATGAATATGTGCAGCTGTGTGACTGTGGCTCTACACCACAGGTATCAAACTCTAATTCTCAAGGACCCAGTGTCCTGTAACTTTAAGAGGTGTCCGTCTGTTAACACACCTGAATCATATAATTAACATGACTCTGTAGAACTTGACTGCATGAGGAAGTGATTCAGACCTTTCGTTCAGGTGTGTTTGACCTGGGACGCATCAAAACGTTGCAGGACACTTGGGGCCTGAAGGTTGATACCTCTGCTAGTGTAAACTACAAGTCAGCATGGCCGACCCTAGGTTGTAATGGGCCCTAAGCAGAATTTGATTTCCTGTTAAGAACATCACCCCCTCTAACAGCGTTTCAATACAGATTTAGTGGAATCTGGGAGAGCGAGCCAAATTTAATTGCAAATTTAATAGTATTCTTATGGCCATCAAATAAATATGAAAAAAATTGACATGTGTTCTGTATTAAAATGCAAGCATTTATGAGAAGCCATGATGGTTTGGGTGCCCCAAGCACTGGCTTAGTTTTCTTATGACTTGGCCCGGTGTAGGTACCCGATCTGCTCGGGGGCCTGCGCCTAATTATGACGTCATATTACATGATTGGCTGAACGCTGACATCACACTACATGATTAGCTGAACATTAGCACGTTGACGTCATGTGCATTTTTAAGAACTTTATTGAACAAATAGCAAGTGTACAACACACGAACAAAGGAAGTATACGGAAGAATACAACAGATACAAACAGTCAGGGGTGTAGGACAATTTCCAGGTTAAGAAGAGAGGAGGTGCATACTGTGGCAGCCTCCAAATCTCCTTTGCCAAAGAGACCCTGCTATTTTAGAGATTTATGTGTCATAACATTTTTTTTACAAAACAATGCATCTTCTTTGAGCTGCTGGTGTGATCTTCAAACCTGTGCCATCTAGTTTAGGATTAAAGGAGACGGTACACTATAGGGGGAACTGAATAATTGTAGTCTATTTAGAGTTTTTAAAGAGGGGTAAACACAAACAACCAGGGAGGAGTTTTTTGTACTGTAGTTTTTTGTACTGCATTAACATAATGAACTTCATATTAACCAAATTTTCAGGTCCCTCTCCGCCAAGAACATAAAATGATTTCCTTGTCTTTCAAAACGGACACTTACGGTGTAGTCTACATAATTTATGTACACTATTATTTAAAAGTTTTTAGACCAACAGATAACAAAATTGTGGACTCCGCCATTAACAGCGGATAAAATGTTTTCTTACTTTGTGTCCTGTTTGCACCCATACCAGCCTTTAATGGCTAGTTTAAAATGTTTAGATGGTATACAATGCCTAAACTATCATGCTGTTGGCATAAAAAGCGGAGAATGTGACCCATAAACAGCGGGGCAATGAAAAATACTCCTGAGACATTGTGACATTAAAACAATAAAGCCAAGCGTGTTCAGATAAAAGGTGTCAAAACCGTCATTTTTTAAATTTATCTGCCATAAAACAGTATGTTTTCAGGACAAACACAGCCTTCAAGAAACATGGTAATATTAGGAATATATTTAAAAGCTGCCACGTGGCTGATATTTTAATCAGTTTTCTGATCGTTATCAGGGAATTTTGAACAAATTTTTGGTAGGCATGCATGACACTTTTTTCTACTGTGTGAGTGAAAGAGAGGATTTTTGGGTATATTTTAGTCTTCTCCCTTCCTCCTTTTCTAATTGCATTGGTGACACGCAAACACAGTATTGGTTTGGAACAAGCAAGTTATTTTTCATAACCCAAAAAATACAACTTCAGATAACAATACAATGAATGAAATACTTTTCAAACCATCCATCCATTATCAGTACCAGTCCATATGCAGGGTTGCGTAGCGACTGGTGCTTATCTCCAGCGGTCACGGGGCGAGAGGTGGGGTACACCCTGGATGGGTCGCCAGTCCGTCGAAGGGCACTTTTCAAATCATTCAATTAAAATAGGCTACATTTAAAACTTAAATATCAATAAACCATTTTAGTAAAAATAAACTTTATTTATATAGCACATTTCACAGACCAAAAACCACAAAGTGCTTTACAATAAAAACAAGCATTAAAAAAGATAAAAATATAAAACATAAACAGCATAGGCCTACAGGTTATATCATACTGCATAAAACTAGCAGCGTACAAACTAAAAAAAAAGCTAATCTAAACAAAGACAGTGAACAAAAAAATCTCTTTAATCCCCCTCGCCACATCAATGAGCGAGTTCAGATGGCTGTCACTCATCAACATTCAGAGGTCTGGTAATTCAGCTATTCATTTCATTTAGGTATGTTGAACAACGGATGCATCTAAAAGTTCAAGGATGATAGCTATCTAGGACTGGTAGAGAAAATTAATGGATAGATCGGAAACAGATATATTTCTGGTCTTCAAAAAGTCATGGTAGACCGCCAACCATTACTCTTTTGAATGTAAACTGGCAACCAGAAAGACCAACTTATCAACCAGGTAATATTGTATATTTGTGTTATTCTATGAAGAGCAGAACGGCAAAAAGGGGTATTTTGCTTCTATTGCAATAAATGAGTGTTTTTTCAAATATGTTTTTAGTAAACAGTAGAAATAATTGCATATTTCTGTTTTAAATAAAATAAATCATGTGTGCAATTTCAAAGTACATAAGTGATGCAGCATGGTTTACTTTCAGCAAAAAAAAAATATGTGCAGTCAAGTTTTTTGAGGTGGAAACTCAGCAACGGGGATTTTTGTTTAATACTTTATTTCCATTATCTTCTTGTTTATGGTGTCAATAAATATTTTTTTATTTATCTCACAGAATATTTCTATGAATTGTTCAACTGGTCAGCTGTTGGAAATGAATACAAATTTAACAAACTTTTATGAATTCATTAAATACATGAAAGTTTATGGAGTGGAGCACTTAACAACAGATATTCCAGACAGTATGTTTTATCATCTTGTTTTTAAGCCTCAAACCTTTTAAACTAAAAATCAGCTGGAACATCAGGAAAACGGCTTTAAAGACCTTACAGAGGCCGATCCATGGCCCGGTCCGTGCCCTCTGGCCCCAGGTCTCCGGGTACATGAGTGGATCCGCTCTGGAATAGCCGGCTGTGGGCTCGTCGCTGCGCCCCCCCCCCCGGACCCCTGCATTGTAGCGACTGGATGTTCCCCCGGGGTTCTCCTCTGCTCCTCTCTTGGGGGTGCAGTCAGCCCTGCGTTGGTCTGTCTGAGCTTCCTATGCTCTGGGGGTCCTTTGGATGTCTATGGCTCCGATCTCCTTCGTGTTTGCGTCGATTCCTGGGAGGCGGATCAATGGCTCCTCACACCAAATAAAATAAAATCAAACTTTATTTATAAAGTGCTTTTCATACAAGAAGTTGCATCACAAAGTGCTTTACAGATTAAAATGACCCCACATAAAACCACCTTCCCATCCCTCCCCCACAGATTTAAAAGCATGGTCACAGTTATACCCCCCTCCCCCCAACTCATCTCCCATGCACACACAGTTAAAAGCAACAGTAAAAAAGGACATTGGGCCGAGTGCAGATGAACCTGCAAGGAAACGCCATCAGAGGAGCCATCTGCACCGGCAGCAGTAGATCAACAGCAGCAGCCGAGGCACCGACACCCGGCGCCCAGTGGAGGCAAGGCCAAGACCCCCACCTCCACCCAATATATAAAAATAAATAAAAATATAATCATATAAAACATGCAGAGCAATTAAACAGACAGTAATAAATAATAATCAGTTAAAAGCTAAGCTAAAAAGGTGAGTCTTGAGCCTGCTCTTAAAAACAAAACCAGCAGCTATTGAACACTCGTATGAAAAACCATATATGCACCAGCATGCTCATAACACACATGCAAACACACACACACGCATGTCTTGCTATACTTGTGTTGACATTGTATTCACTTCCACTGATTTTACTATGCCTAACCCAGACACTTTCCCTAACCCTAACCATTACTGATACATACCTAACCCTAACCTTAACCTAAACCTAATTCACACCATACCTCTAAACCTAACTAGTAAAGTTTAATAGCTAGTTAAACATTGTGGGGACCAGGCAAAATGTCCTCAACTACAGATGTCCACACAATGGTGGTGGGCTGTCAAAGGTTGGTCCACACAAGTATAGCTATACATGTACACACACACACACACATGTGTGGGGATTCAGATGCATTCTTGGGCTGAGGTTACCACAACTAGATCTTATAATAATTGGTACCATGAGCAGTGACACTGTTGTTGTATTTATATATCTATTTGTGGGTTGTGGTTGTGTAGTTCTCAGTTCATTGTTTGGTTTGTTTTGTCGTCGTTTTTTTCCCCTCTCTATGCCGTCCTGCAGTGGTGGAGGAGGACTGGGATGTGTTCTTGTGTTTTCTTTGTTCCCCTACCTCTCTTGTATCTCCAACTCATCCTCTCCCTCTTAATTGCTTTCATACCTGTCTTCATCTTCTATTTCCCCCCTTTATTTCCCGTTTCCGTGTCCATAATTTAAAAAAAAGAAGACCAACAGCAATTTCTAGTAAAGATTTATCCCACCTATATCAAGTGGAGGACTATAGCAATAGCCATAATGCTCCACTTGTGAAAGTAAATCTGTTGGGCTTCCACTTGGTATTCAGGCACCAATTCTGAATGCCACACTGCCAGAAAGGATATGTAAAAAAAAAAATCCTAATTATTCCTGGTGACCTCAATAATCATATCTATTGCAAATGAAAATAATAAGTAACACGAAGGAATTACAGGAGCTAATCTAGACTACATTACGACAAAATCTTTATGTCTTCAATTTGTTTCCTTGAGGACCCCAAAGCGCTTTACACTACATTCAGTCATTCACCCATTCACGCAGACATTCACACACTGGTGATGGCAACCTACACTGTAGCCACAGCTGCCCTGGGGCACACTGACAGAAGCGGGTAACTTCTTGTCTTGTACTGAGAGTTGGTGTGGTCACAAGCAAGCAAGAACCATTTTCTTGCCTTAAACTTATAACATACTCAAACCTTGGCAGTAAAAACTCAGTGCAGCCCACGCATTTGTGTTTATGGAAGTAGGGGGCGTTTTGAGGGCGCTGTTGTGTTCTTGCGCCTTCCAGCGGCGGCTTACAGCAGTGCTGTGTCGTAATGTAGTCCCAAGTCTAAATCGGGTCCTGTAATTCCTTCATGTTAATTATTATAGTCATTTGCAGTCAATATGATTGTTGAGGTCACCAGGAATAATTAGGATCATTATTGAGTAATTTTCATGATTTCATGAGTTTTGCACATGCTAGCTGTTACCATTCACTTACAATGTTTATGCTAAGCTAAAGCAAATTGACTGCTCCCAGATCAGGAGAATGACTGGGCTGGTTTCAAAATGCTTCTTTTTTTATCCAACTCTGGGGAATATGGCAACAGACTAAATTTCTCTTAGGGGTGGAATACATGCATAGACTTGTTTTGGTGCATTCACATATTGGTATCTAAAGTCTTGATTTGCTAGTTCTCATTTTGCTGTTGAGATAGTTGAATAAGCAGAAATATCAGCAAGAATGTCCTTAGTTCAAATCCCAGCCTGGGGTTTTTGTCACATGTTCTCACTGGCTTCCTCCAAATGCATTAGTGTTAGGTTACCTGGTCTATCTAGTAGCGTGGCGTATTTTCTTCCTCGAAACTTCTTGAGTTCAACCTAGACAATAAATGGATGGATGGTTATTAGCATCATAAATAAAAAGCATTAAAACAGAAATAAACTTATAGGAATGGGATATACCTGGTCCAAAATGTTTGGCCATTGTTTTGGTCGTTGATCGGAGTACCTAGAAAATATAAACATTTCATCTCAAATGTAATTTCTTTTTCCAGAGACAAAGTAAAATACATTTTGTCAGTTTATTTTAATTTAGCAAAATCCTTAAGCTAGGTTCACACTGTTATTACTGGTCATCTTTGACAAAACCTGTAGTAGTGAAACAAAATCTCTGGTCCTGAGCTTATTTTGGGGATCTATGGTTGTTCAGGGGATAATTGGACAGAATGCTGGTTTAGCTAGAAACAAAGGACCACGTCAAGATTATCAGTGTTATGTCATGGTTTCTGTGAAAATCATCCACTGTGGCTTTAACAGCCTGCCCAGCATAAATACAACACTGTCTCCTATAATTTACTCTCTTTTCTCTATTTTTAGTTTCCAACCCTAGTAGTGAGTACACTCTTAAATTACAAACATCTCAATTCAACCTTTTGTCATGTGTATGCTGTAGCATATCTATATCTATATATTTATTTATACATACACACACACAGTATATAAAACACTGTTTATGAATTTCTCACCATTGCGACGAAGCCATCCAATTACAGACATCAGAATGAATAAGAGAATTGCCACTAGAACAATTATGAAGATAAAGGTTGAATTTGCTGTGGAGAAAGCAAACACATGAAAACCGGTGTTTTGAGCAAGCATCTGTGTGCTAGAATTAACATTTATAATTAGTGGGCGTGTCCATGTATGCTTCCATGCTGTTAGTGATTTTTTTATTTCCTGAATATATTTGCTTTTTAGTCTGCTTGATTCTGATCTACAAGTGAAAATGAAGTTTGTGGTAAAGAAAAACCCAAAAAAATTCCATTCATTTGTGGAAATAAAAACTACATCCCTACAACACTAAAGTGTATGTCCTGAATTTGTCACTCATTTTATTCTCACCTTTATTGGTCTTGATTTTTTTTTCCTGCAGTCTGGTGACAATGTCAACTTCCAGACCAGAGAGCTGAAACACACATTCATACTTCATCCAGTTGTCAGATGTCTCTGATGACAGATCAATGTCAACAGTCATCTGGAAGGTCCCGTCATTGTTGGGGAGGATCTCTCCTTTGACCACACCATCACGAATCTCCTTTCCATCTTTCCACCAGAACATCTCTGCTGTATTAGGATAGAAACCTGTAGCGTGGCAGCTGATTGGAGAGGAGGGAGTTTTCTGGAGGAGAGACACTGAGGGAAGATCTGAGGAAAAATTGAATAAACAGATTTAGTTCTTTTGTAGATGTAAACAGAATTTGTTAGTAACTACTTCATGTACAAAATATGAATTGAAAGCTTGATATACTTTGAAATCTGAAAGAGGTCTTTAAAAATAGAAATTAAGATGATGATGACTGACATGACAAAGCAATATATTTTTATTTTTATTTATTTCATTTTTAAAATTATTAATAAAAAACAGATTGCACAGGTCAGCATCTACATGGACAATGCAGTGGCGTTTTAATACAAAAACCTAAATGTAGCTGTGTACTGTACACTACATTATGTTTTGTATTACCTGTTTTCATCAAGTAGCTCTGCCCATAGCTCAAATACTTCTTTAGCCAGTCGACGCATATCTGAGTTAAGTAGACATTCTCATCATGCACAACATTTCCATCATCCCACTTGCGTTTGGTGATGGAAGCTTTTGGTTTAGGAGTAATCCATGATTGTGTCTTCAGGTCCAGTATAATTAAATCTTTTCCATCAAAGCCAAAACGATCATAACCTTTAACCTCTGGCATCCCATGATCATCACACTCACAGCCATACATCTGCTGAAAGATGGGCACTCCTGAGACAAAGATTTATTCAAAATTAATGTGTTTAATATACAAGTAAATACATAAATAGACACTTTGACAACAACCCTAACTTTCCATTTATGTCACCTAAATACAGGACAGGGTCAGTTTACGGTGTTTACAGGGCCAAAATTAACTGGATTAAGCTTCAAATACACAATAACTAACAATTGAGTGTAATAATCAAAGAGACAATTCTTGGACAAACCTTCAGTATGGTTGAAGAGTAGTTTTGCTGTTTTTAAGTTGACTTTAAAGGTTTGCTGTTTTTCCCGACATGTCTGCGTTTCCTCCTTCCAGTAATTTGGGTATTCTGAACTGACTTTATTCATCCATTCCTGCTTAGGAACGTTTTCATTGGTTCTGCTGTCACAGTAACTTATCTGAACATCATCTACTAACCCAACCGACATGTATGATGGGAAGTTTGGTATTCCAGAAGATGCCGTATAGAAATACTTCAGAGAGTGGATCACTGTAAGAAAAAAACAAATTTCTAAATGTATTAAAATTCCAACTCTATTATCACTCATACCTAAAATAAACCAAAGGTATCATTTTCTGTTCTGATGTGTAAAAGGAAAAAAATCTAACACATCTAGGTTTATATATTTTGGATTTCTTTTATCCCCCCAAAAATGTTAAAGTTTAAATGAGACTCTCACCTGTAAAACATAACATCTCATATTTCAAAACATTAAATACTTTTGCTTTAGCTGAAATGCTAAACATTGATCAGTTTAGAATCAATATGTATTTATTTTTAAGCAGACAATAATTGTTAAGACTACTTATATCAATCTAAAATATTTAGAACAAAACTTAATAACTTAACAACTTCAGCATCATATAATTTGTAATTATTTAAAAACATATTACATCAACAATTTGTACATGTGGAAACAGAAATATATTTCTCAATTTAAAAAAAACTGCCTGTTAAAGTGTCTCTCATGAGCCTTTGTTGGACTTTCTTACTTTATTTGTAAGGAAACCGAAGCTTGACATTGGGCCATTGGTATTGTTTTACTCTTTCAATATTTATATTAATATAATATTTATATACAATGGGGCAAAAAACTCCTTATCTGTATAAAAGAAACCTGTCCACACCTCCAAACAGTCAGACTCCAACCTCCACCATGGCCAAGACCGGAGAGCTGTCGAAGGACACCAGGGACAAGATTGTACACCTGCACAAGACTGGGATGAGCCGATCTACAATAGGCAAGCAGCTTGGTGAGAAGCAGTGATGGCCAAATAAAGCTTTCTGAAGCACTTGACGCTTGAATCAAAAAACAGTTGATTACGTGAAACTTTCTAACATATTCCTCTTGGATGACATCTAGCAGCCTTTAGTATGAACACCAACTTGAATAAACCTGCTTGCCAATTGAAGACATGATCTTGAGAACGGTGAGGAAACAGCCCAGAACTACACAGGTGGAACTGTATGAAGGTAGATATGTGCAAAAACGCATGTAGTTGTAGCTTGTGATGTGAACACTTGTAGAATACCATTTGAGAACTTGAGCAACAAAAATCTGAAGTTATATGTGAACCATCACAGCAGGGGAAAACAAAATCACACACACAAACTGAATTTAAAATTGCACTAAAACCCCAAACATGTAAGACCCTGGGTGAAACAAATGTGGTGTGATGACGTAGTCAATAGATCAACCAATCAGAACGAGAGGTCGTGTGGACGTGCCATATTTTTTTCTCCCTTTCCATACCGCCATGACCATAGACTGTATATACACCAAGACGCACCAAGCTGGGATGAGTTACTTCGCCAAACATCGTAAGACATGTCCGTTATGTGTTTTGAAGAGGAAATAGACCCATGTCAACTTAATATTCCACTCCGTGAAGTCCATTAATTTCTGTTATACCATGGTCTGGGTGAATATTTTTATCAGTGTTTTACTATTTAATCTTAGCACATTAATTTACTGTTTATTTTTATACTTTAATTTATCTTAATCCCCGTTCCAGTGTTTCCTCTGTGGGAGCCCTCTGCCCCGGGAGTGGTGGTCGGCTGTAGCTGCCTGGGTGCTCTCCAGGTGGAGCTTGGGTGGAGGTGGGGGTCTTGGCCTTGCCTCCACTGGGTGCCCTGTGTCGGTGCCTCGGCTGCTGCTGTTGATCTACCGCTGCCGGTGCAGATAGCTCCTTTGATGGCGTTTCCTTGCATGGTTCATCTACACTCGGCCCAATGTCCTTTTTTACTGTTGCTTTTAACTGTGTGTGTGCATGGGAGATGGGTTGGGGGGAGGGGGGTATAACGGTGACCATGCTTTTAAATCTGTGGGGGAGGGAAGGGAAGGTGGTTTTATGTGGGGTCATTTTAATCTGTAAAGGACTTTGTGATGCAAGTTCCTGTATGAAAAGCACTATATAAATAATGTTTGATTTGATTTGATTTGATTAGTTTCAGTGTATGACAGGTGAAAACATCCCATTGGTCAAACTGATGCAAAATATAATCATATAAAACATGTAGATCAATTAAACAAACAGTAATAAATAATAATCAGTTAAAAGCTAAGCTAAAAAGGTGAGTCTTGAGCCTGCTCTTAAAAACAGGAACGTTTTCTGCAGCCCTGAGGTTCTCTGGCAGCCTGTTCCAGTGGTGAGGGTCATAATAATGGAAAGACGCCTCGCCATGCTTGTGTGTCCTGACTTTTGTGGTGAGAAGGAGACGGCTGCCAGAGGAGCGCAGAGACCGCGAAGGTTCATATGGTAAAAGTAGTTCAGAGAGATAAGAAGGCCCAAGACCATTAAGACACTTAAAAACCATTAAAAGAACCTTAAAATCGATCCTAAAACATACGGGGAGCCAATGCAATGATTTTAAGACCGGTGTAATGATCTCCCGCCTCCTGGTCTTCATCAGGACACGTGCTGCTGAATTTTGTAGAAGTTGTAAACCTGATATACTCTTTTTGGGAAGACCAGAAAGCAGGGCATTACAGTAATCAATTCTACTGGAGATAAAAGCATCAGTGTCTCCGTATTGGCCCGAGAGAGAATGGGGCGGACTCTGGCGATGTTCTTTAGTTGATAAAAACCTATTTTAGTAATATTTTTTATGTGAGGAATAAAAGTCAGCTCAGAGTCAAAAATCACGCCCAGGTTCTTCACTTGTAAAGAAGGATTAAAAGACAATGAGGGTAGTTTTGGTAAAAGTTTCTCTCTCTGAGCCTCAGGACCGATGACTAAAACATCAGTTTTGTCCTGGTTGAGCTGGAGAAAGTTTTCTGCCATCCATGATTTAATGTCTAAAATGCAGTTAAAAAGTGCATCCATTGGCCGTGTGTCATCGGGAGACATGGAGATGTACAGCTGTGCATCATCAGCATAACTGTGAAAGTTGACTCCATGTCTTCTGATGACGCTGCCAAGAGGGAGCATATAAAGGTTAAAAAGCACTGGGCCTAAAATCGAACCCTGGGGCACACCACATGTAATCCTATGGACCCTAGAGGAGCAGGTATCTAAACTCACCATAAAAGTCCTGTCTGTGAGATAGGATGTGAACCATTTATGAACAGCACCAGAGAGGCCAATCTGTTTTAAACGGGTTAAAAGAATAGTGTGGTCTACTGTATCGAAGGCAGCGCTTAGATCCAGTAGAACCAACACTGTCACCTTCTGTGCATCATATTTTAATCTAAAATCATTTAAAATCTTTAGAAGGGCCGTCTCTGTGCTTAGGTTCACCCTAAAACCAGACTGAAATTTCTCTAGGACATTATGAGTGTTAATACAATTATTAAGTTGAATTAAAACAAGTTTTTCTAAAACTTTGCTTAAAAACGGTAAGTTAGATACCGGTCGGAAGTTGTTTAAATCATTAAAATCCAAATTGCTCTTCTTCAACAGGGGCCTCACTACCGCCCCTTTAAAGGCGGCAGGAAAGACCCCCGTCTGAAGGGAGCAATTCATCATGGTTAAAATCTCATCTCTAAAAGATCCATAAAATGGCTTAAAAAAGGAAGTGGGAATCGGGTCCAAAACACATGTGGTGGGCCTCACTGAGGAGAAAACTTTATCAAGAGTCCCAGCTTCTACCAGGACAAAACTGTCCAGCGTTTCCTCTGGTAAAGAGACAAACTCAGGCTGTGTCCAGATTCAGGGCCTGGATTCTTCTAAGGTCGCATTTTAAGGACAGCTCCGTCACACCGCCGTGACGAGGACTGTCCAAATTTGCAGAGTCCTTAAAATACGGCCCACAAATCCGTCCTTGTTTTCCCCCGATTCTAAGGACAGGTGCGGTGTACCCTTTACTGCTCTTCATATCCCAAGATGCATTGCAAGCCGGCCGGGAGTTGCTCCAGCACAATGACAGACGAAAGGGGGGGGGTGGAGCGAGAGAAGAATACTGCCTAAAAAGTTTATTAAAATCTGACAGTGCATAAAAAAATAAAAGGTTAAAGCGCTTGTGTTTTAGCCTTTTTTCTTGTTTTCATCATAATCGTTTTTATTACAATTTATCATAAATAATAATAGTAATTACGAATGAGCTGGTATGACGTGGCCGTTTTTTTAATGAGTTGGCATTACGATAGTTTTTTAATTTTTTAAATAAGCCTTTTGTTATAGCCTACGTAGGGAGCAAAGAGCAGACGACAACGCTGATTAAGCTCAGGGGGGAGGGAGAATGAGCAGCTCTTCACTGGGGTGAAGAACTCGGCCGTTGTGGCATGGAGGTAGAAGTTGTTTACCCACTTTGTGCTTTTGAGAACGCTAATTACAAAATTACAAAAGTGAAGAAAAAGTTCACCACAAGTTCTACATCCATTTCTCTAGCTTCTTCTGCTTAGCGCTGTAGCGGTTGCTAGGCTAGAGGACATCCGCCGAGGTATAGGGGCGGGAATTCACCCGAAGACTAGAACCGTCCAAATTCACAGCCACTAACATCCGGTCTACCCGTTGAAGAAGGACCCGACCTGCTTAGGCCGGTGAGGACGGGTCCTTAGAAGGATCCACCCCCTGAATCTGGACACAGCCTCAGATTTGTCTAAAACCATGTTAGATTGAGAGGATAAAATCTTACACCGATGGTGTCTACCTTCCCTCTGAAGTGGTCTGCGAACTCCTCACAAAGAGTGTTTGAGGGGGTTTTAGGAAATGCAGTAGTAGCTCTGTTAAAAAGTTTGTCAATGGTGGAAAAAAGGATTTTAGAATTATTTTTATGTTCCGAGATGATCTACCAGCTATGAGTAACGCTGCTCTCCGCCACAAATTAATCACGACCAGGATGGAATGAAGGACATTTCCATCGTGTTTCAGACTTAAAGCTACACTTGGTCTGACGTCTGGTAAACATGAGCTGCAGCTCGGGGAGGACGCCCCGGACAGCACCGATAAAAGTGGACATGTCTGGGGCAAAGATGATGTTGCTGCTAACATGATACACAACAACAAAGACGCTTCTTTTATAACTTAAGTGCAAAATATTTGCTGTATTTTGTGTATTTTGCGCTGCATGGCCGAAACGCAAGCTGCAGCCATGATGTCGGTCCGTCCCCTAAAAATGACTGTGCGGCAGGCTGGACTTTTATGTTTTTCTCATTTAATTGTAATGAAAAACAATAGATGTTTCAACACTTGAACTGGTATCTATTTTGCAAGTTTCACATCACAATTAATCGATTTATGGTGAATCGGCACACCCCTATCAGAGGGCCCGGTGGAGCCTGTGTACGGCAGCCTCGCTTCTGTCAGTGTGCCCAAGGGCAGCTGTGGCTACAATCTAGTTTACCATTACCAGCGTGAGAATGTGTGCCTGAATGGGTGAATGACTGAATTTACTGCAAAGCGTGTTGTGGTCCTCTGACTGAAAAAGTGCGATACAAATGCAGGCCATTTTACTATTTTACTATCAGTAACACACTACGTCGTCATGGATTAAAATCCTGCAGCACTCAAGGTTAAGCCAGCACATATCCAGGCCAATCTGGATGATCCAGCGGAGGATTGGGAAAATGTAATGTGGTCAGATGAGACCAAGGTTGAACTCTTTGGTGTAAACGCCACTCGCCGTGTTTGGAGGTGGAACAACACCGAGTTGCATCCCAAGAACACCATACCCACTGTGAAGCATGGGGGTGGAATCATTATGCTTTGTGGCTACATCTGCAAAGCGGACAGGACAACTGATCCGTATTAAGGGAAAGAATGAATGGGGCCATGTAAAGCGAGCTTTTGGTAGGAGTGGCAATGTAAAAAGCATTTCAGGGTTCTGGAGTGGCCTAGTTAGTCTCCAGACCTGAATCCAAAAGAAAATCTGTGGAGGAAGTGAGAAACATCCCAGTTCTAGAGAAGATCTGCATGGAGGAATGGGCCAAAATACCAGCTACAGTGTGCAAACATGGCTAAGACCTACAGGAAACATTTGACCTCTGTCATTGCCAACCAAGATTACATTACAAAGTATTTAGGTGAACTTTTGTTATTGACCAAATACTTATTTTCTGCAACATTATACAAATGCATTCTTTAAAAAACATACAAATTTATTTCCTGGGGTTTTCTTTTACATTCTGTCTCTCACAGTTAAAGTGTACCTATGATTAAATTTACAGACCTCTCTCATCTTTTTAAGTGGGACAACTTGCACAATTGGTGGCTGCCAAATACTTTTTTTTTGCCCCTCCGGATGTCTACCAAAACAGAATACCTTAGCTCTATTTCAAGCAGTTAATCTATTTCATCAACATATGCATAAGATCTGCAGGTCTATGTTCATTTTCTCAACTTTTCAAATGTCTTATTTTATAATGTAACTTTGAGAAAATGAAACCACCATCAAGCTTTAATCGTAAACAGAGTAATGCAATCCTTACTTGATATTGCGCTTTGTAATCCCTGTAGAACCAGGAGAAAAGAGCTAAAACTCATTTTAATAATTTCACCTCTACATTTTTATGAAGACTTGAAAATTTACTCTTTCTCTTCCGCTTGGAAAGACCGTTCATCTCCCTCGGCGGCAAACAATGCTGTGGTTCATTACCGCCCCCAACTGGACGGTGAGCCACAATGTCGCTTCTACCAAACAAGTAAAAAAGAAAACTCTTGTCCTCGCCTATAAATCAGTTATTTTAGATACCAAAATATAGCCTAAAACATTCATATCTAGAATTGTTTTTCAGTAAATCTTTGAAATTCAGCTTAATTTTCTTCTTTCTCAGGTTTTGAAAAATGTGTTTTCTTTCTTCCTCATTTTTTGAAAGTGCAACTACATTTGCTATGGTTTCATTCATGGTTTTTCAGTTATCACATTTCATTTTCTAATGTAATCCCCTTTATCAGCCTCTTTTGCATTTTTATCCACTACCTCATTGCCAATAACTCAATAATGTGTTGGTATCCAAACATGATCAACTGTTAATCCATTCATAATTATGTAGTTTTACAAAATATCCATAACGCAAAGCAATTTTATTTGTATAGCACACTTTCAACAACAAGGTAATTCAAAGTGCTTTACATGATTTGGGATAAAGTAAAAACAGCAATAAAGCACAAAACATATGATACATGAAAACATTACTCAAAGACAGCTCCAAATAGATCAAATCAAACTTTATTTATGAAGCCCATTTCATACAAAATAGCATCTCAAAGTGCTTTACATGTTAAAATTAATTATGAGATTAAATAGTAAAACACTGATACAATTTTAACACGGATAAAATTTAGAATTATGTAACGTAAAACATTGATAAAAGTGAATCAAGTAAAACATGCAGAGCAATTAAGCAGACATTAATAAATAATAATCAGTTAAAAGCTCAGCTAAAAAGGTGAGTCTTGAGCCTGCTCCTAAAAACATGAACGTTCTCTGTGGCCCTGAGGTTCTCCAGCAGCCTGTTCCAGAGGTGAGGGCCATAATACTTAAAAGACGCCTCACCATGTGTGTGTGTCCTGACCGTTATTATACAGTCTACGGTCCTGACTTTAGGGGTGACAAGGAGACGGCTGCCAGAGGAGCGCAGAGACCGCGAAGGTTCATATGGTAAAAGCTGTTCAGAGAGATAAGAAGGCCCAAGACTATTAAGACACTTAAAAACCATTAAAAGAAAATTAAAATCGATCCTAAAACCTTAGGGGCAGCCAATGCAATGAATTTAATACAGGTGTAATGTGCTCCTGCCTCCTGGTCTTCGTCAGGACACGTGCTGCTGAATTTTGTAGAAGCTGTAAACCTGAGATACTCTTTTTGGGAAGACCAGAAAGCAGGGTATTACAGTACACTGTAAAAAAATGTCACATACGCCCTGCCCCCTGAGAACAGGATGTGTATTGTTTTTACTTAGAAAGGTCCATATCTGACTCTTTTTACCTAATCAACATCTTGATGTGGTCAGTGACTGAAAACAAGTTGGGGTAAAATGGTAAATGGCCTGTACTTGTATAGGGCTTTATTTAGTCCTTGAGGACCCCGAAGCGCTTTACACTACATTCAGTCATTCACCCATTCACGCACACATTCACACACTGGTGATGGCAACCTACACTGTGGCCACAGCTGCCCTGGGGCACACTGACAGAAGCGGGTAACTTCTTGTCTTGTACTGAGAGTTTTTAAAAGAGGGTCGGGCTCTTGCTCTGGCTCTTGCTCTTGCTCTGGCGTCATGCCATGTAAATGCGTTTGGCTCATATTTCCACATACATCATCTGATCTGAACCAAATTTAATAGCATGTATATTATTCCAAAACCCTAACTACAATGTGTGCTAATTTTTGGGCCGTGACCTAATTCCTGCACAGCGCCCCCTAGAATCATTAAAATAATCACCAATAAGCAGTGCTTTCAACTAGGAATGTGAATTCCAGTGCATATATGTAGTTTGTGATGACCTAGAACAAAATGTATTTTGACCTAACCAACTGCACAGGATCAGAAAATCCGAATCAGGGTTTATTGCCATGTGTGAACAGGTTCACAACATAAGGAAATTACTGTGGTACTTTGTGCAAACAAAAAATAAAATCTCCTAGGTATGCAATAAAGAAAAATAAAACTAAAATGGGGTAAACAGATTAATATATACATGAGTGCAGGTTCTGATCAGTGCAAAATCAGACAGGTGCAAAACACAACACAGGGTCATGTGAACGAAACAGAGCGGATGGTGGTAATGGTCTTAAGATTATTGTTAATGAGTGAACAGCAGAGGGGATGAAACTGTTCTTATGTCGAGAGGTTCTGCTCCGAATTGATCGGAACTTCCTGCCTGAGGGGAGGAGGTGAAACAGACTGTGTCCAGGGTGAGAAGGGTGAGCTGTGATCCGATCTGCACGTACATTTGTCCTGGAGGTGTACAGGTCCTGTGGAGATGAGAATCTGCAGCCAATCACCTTCTCAGCAGAGCTCAAAACACACTGCAGTCTTTGTTTCTCCCCGACGGTGGCTCCAGCATACCAAACGGTGATGGAAGAGGTGAAGATGGACTCAATGATTGCAGTGTAGAACTGCATCATCTTCCATGTCGGCAGGTTGAATTTCTTCAGCTGTCTCAGGAAGTACATCCTCTGCTGGGCCTTCTTTATGACAGAGGTGATGGTGAACTCCCACTTGAGGTCCTGGGTGATGCTGGTGCCCAGGAAGAAGAATGAGTCCACAGTGGTGATGGGGATGTCAATCAGGATGATGGAGGGGGGCTGTGTGCTTCCTAAAGTCTACAATAATCTCCTCTGTCTTCTGACTGTTCAGGACCAGGTTGTTGTGGCTGCACCAGGAAACCAGGACGTCAGCCATTTTGGTTGAAAGCTGCTATAGTGCGCCTTTTGAAGACTTTTTCATCCAGATTTGATTACCATGCTTATTGGGAGATTATTTGCCCAGGAATATAATGTTCACACAGTATATTCCCATTAAAATCGAGACACACGTCTCTCCTTCTGTAACAAAGTCTTTAAAAACCATATGTAATTTAAATCTGATCAAATTTACTCGGATCACACAATACAGAAATTACATTTAATAATACAAATTTATACACTTCCACACCCCTCAATACCCGTCTGGAAAACCTGACAACAGTCTGTAATGGCAGCTGTCCCTGGGGAAATAGACAGCAAGCTGAAGAAGCTCATACAAACAGAGATAGACAAAAAGCGAGCTATTCTGAAGAGGATACTAGATGTAACCTTATTCTTGGCCTCTCGAAATTTACCCCAAACAAAAGACTTGGGGGGCATTCGTAATGGCAACTTCTTGGGCACCTTTGAGCTCCTGTCCCATTCTAACCCACTACTCAACAAGTATCTACAAAAAGTCAGACAAATAAAACAGGAACAAGATTGACACACTATTTCACACTATTCAGAACGAATTTACTGAGTTATGTGGAAAACGAGTGTTAAGTAGTATTCTTAAGGAAAGGGAGGAATCAGTCTATTATTCAGTCATTTGCGATGCTACTTCTGATATTTCACATACAGAGCAAAATGTATTTAGGTTTTAGGTATATTTAGGTATATTTAGGTTTTGATCAAGAAAACAAGAAATGGGAGGTTGTTAAAAGGTTTTTTGGAGTTAAAAGATTTTCACACAAAAAAAAAAAAACAGGAAGTGAGATTGCAGACATGATTGTAAATGTGCTTAATAGTCATGACATAGATCTGAATGACTGCAGGGGCCAAAGCTATGATAATGGGGCAAACATGTCTGGAAAAATCAAGGGGGTTCAAGCCCAATTATTAAAAAAGAATAAGCTGGCTACTTTTTCCCCTTGTGCGTCTCATACTCTGAACCTTGTTGGTGTGCATGCAGTTCTATCAAGTCCAGAGGTTACGAACTTTTTTTGGCTTTGTCAATCACCTTTATGCACTTGTTAGTGCCAGCCCAGAGCGATGGGCCATCTATAAGGAAAAAACGGGTTGCATTTAACATCGTCTGTCAGACATTCGGTGGAGTGCAAAGGTTAAGGCTGTTCAACCTATAGCCAAGCACCTGCCCAGTGTCCTAGAAGCTCTTGATACTATCCTCTCAACCTGCAGTCTGACACCAAATTCAATTCAAATTCAAATCCAAAATTACTTTATTAATCCCAAAGGGAAATTAAACGTTGTTGTAACTCATTATGCAAGTTTCTTCAAAGATTTGTTGTAGATGCTGATGGCTGTGGGTAGAGATGATCTCCTGTAGCGCTCTGCAGATCTAAAGAAGCCTCTGACTGAAGACGCTCTGTAGTTGTATGACAGTCTGATGTAGAGGATGCTCTGGATCTATGGCGTCTGCTTTTCAACTCATCAGGGTTTTGTGGCTGTAGTTGAGGTATTATTTGAGCTTTTGTGATGTTAATCAGCTGCTGCCAGTTGTAAACCACCTTGTTGCCATGGTTATGCATCATAACAAATGTCCAAAAATAAAAAGTATCAGCAGAAATCCTTCCAGCTGCACAGCATTCAAAACCAGAGAGAACAGTTGTCCACAAAAACAATGTTTCTACCAGAAATGGAAGAATTAAAGTTTTAAAAAAGAAAAAAACATGAACCAAAGTAACAGAGCTACTCCAACATGCTGCCACCTTGAGCGGCGCAATTTCGGAAATCCAGAGGAATTGCATGAGTTTATGCAAACTTATCCAGAGCATAAGTTTGGAAATCCAGAGGCTCGGTCTGAAGCCAGCAGCCTAGAAAAAAGTATTTTGAAACTTTTGATACTGTTTTTCTGTTGACTGTTTGGGTCAAAGTTCTGCAAGCCATTGACAAAAGGAATATTATTCTCCAGTCAGGGAAATTAACTCTTGAGACAGAGGCAGGAAACATCAGAGCTTTGCAGGAGGAGATGCAACATCTGAGGGATGGATGGGAGAGTTTATTTTCTGAAGCATCACTTGTTGCCCAACAGATGAACATTAAACCTCTGTTCAGGTCAGGATTCAGCCGCCAGAGGAAAACGGTTTCACAATGAGACAGAGGTACAGGGAGCACAGTGCAGACACCATATTCAGAAACACTGTTTCTTCCCATGATGGACCACATAATCAGTGACTTAAGTACCAAGTTTGCCACAACAGCTGAGATCTTGGATCAGTTTTCTGTAGTTGTAAAAATGGGCCAGTTACGTGATGATCAAATCCATTCTGTATGCCAGCCATTGATTTTAAAATACAACACTGATCTGACTTGTGAATTTGAAGATGAAGTCAGACACTTCCACTCTGTATATAGGGCCACTTTCCCAGGGTGTCTGTCACCAGTTGATCTGCTCAACAGCATTTACAAGATGCAGCTGCAGAGTACTTTTGGGCGGGTCTGCATAGCTTTTGCGAATATTTTGCACACTGCCTGTGACCGTTAATGGTGGCGAGAGAGCATTCAGTAAGCTGAAACTGATAAAAAATTATCTGAGGTCTGCTATGTTACAGAATAGACTTTGTCACCTTGCCATACTATCCATTGAAAGCAAACTGGCAAGAAAGCTGAACTTTGATTATTTGATACATGATTTTGCCAGCAGACAGGCACGCCGCTGGGCCATTATAAAGTGATGTTGAGCATAAGCATTGTTTGACCTGGATAACAAACAGTTTATGTCTGGTTCAGTACTTGTTCAGTCCTGGCATTACTCCTGGTGTGTCTTGATTTTGAGCCCTTTTGGCCTAGCTAGTTTTAGTCCTGGACTGGTTTAGTTATGGGTTAGTTCTAGCGGATGTTTCCTGATTGAGAGGTTTGACCTAGCTAAAGCTTGTTCACGTAAAGTATATGTCAATATGTGTACATTATGTTCTGTTGTGTTTGCAATTGAGATAATAAATGTTCTCCCTTTTATGTAAACAAGTACATATTTCCATAGTTTTCTTGTTTTTGTAGGCTTTGTACTCATCTTTAGACATTTTAACTATGCAATGTGCTAAGTATCTTTTTCAAAGTATACAAGGCATGTTTATTGGGTTAAGTTTTATCTGTAAAAAATGTAGGGGGCCCAGAAATTTTTGTTTCCATATGGCCCAGAATTTCTGGCGGCACCCCTTAAAATAGGAATGGTGCTTGTAGCACAACAAAGTTTATAAGCTACATTATAGCCGTTGCTGGGGCAAGTTAAGGATTTTAAAAAGTGCAATGCAATTGCAGGCCATTTACCATTTTTAGTCAGAGGACCAAAAAGTACTTTACACTACATCAAGTCATTCACACGCTGATAGCGGCAGGCAGCTGCCATTGGACATACTGATAGAAGCGCGGCTGCTGAACAAAGGCGCCACCAGGTCCTCTGACCACCACCAGCAGTCAAGGCTGGTGAAGTGTCTTGCCTCAACGACCGAGACAGACGGGCCGGGGATTCAAACCGGCAGACATCGGTTACAGGACGAACTCCTACCACCTGAGCCACGGTCATAAAATGAAACAGCTATGGAGAAAATTTAGATCACAAAAATAAAACCACTCATCTCTCTGATCTGTTGTGTTCGCCCCAGATCTTCCTTTTTTAGGGTTCTTTCAATGTTTCTCATTCATGTCGCAGATTATAGAGATGCTGTGTGGCCTTCAGCAAATACTAACTCCAGGTTTTTATTTAAAAATGTTTTAAAAGATCCTAAAGTGTCTAAAAGCTGTGAAAACTTTGAACATTTTTCAGTGTTTCCTGTTTTTTATCTGAGTTTAAGTTGAATGAAGGAAACCTCAAACCTTATCTGATGTTTCTCTGTTACATATGCTCACACTGCAGCATAAGTTTATGTACATTTATTTTGTGCCAGAACTTCTAACAGAGTGGAACATTTTCCCATTAGCGCTAAAAACATTTTTTATCATGACTGATGGTAACTTTTTCAGAGAAAAGCAACGAGTCTTCCAGTGAAAGGGCCAAATATCAGATTCTTATAAATGTTTTTAAACTGATTTTAAATAAATTATTAAGAATTATTTAATCAGAAAATGTTTCAACATGCAACAATTACAGCTTCTCTTGGGAGTTTAGGCCTCACTATTTGTCAATTCTGTTTACATCCATTAGAATAGAGTTAGTGTAGTGTTTTTTTCCAACTGTGTAGTTTTCCTCTCTTTTTTTACCATTTTAAACCTGGATAATTCAGGTTTAAGTCCTTAACAATAAAAATAATGAAACAGCTTTGCTGAAAATGTAGAACACAATACTGAGTATGGTGGCACCATTTTTTTTTAAAGATACAGTGTTTAATATCACTAATTACTATTGAGAGAATGACATAACTGGTCCAGTTTTAGCACCCCCTTTCTGAGTTGCTGGATCTTGCTTCTAAACCATTTATTTTATATATTACTTTTTAATCATCATTGTTTAAAATCTTACCTGTATAATAATAGAGATTTGATTCAACTTTGTAATGGTTGTTAAAATAAATGTCACATCATGCAAAATTTGTTTAATCTTAACACCAGTTTAGCTGTATGTTTACTTATAGATACACCGCTCAGTAGAGTCACTATATAGGGTTTTTGTGCACGCGTGTGTAGATGTATTGCTATACTTGTGAAGTCTTGACAAGCCCCCAGTGTGTGGGTGATAGTGTGTCCCACTTCCCATAAGCGATAACAAAAAGGATTATTAGTGAAAATAACACAAACCTCCAGTTTGGTTGAAGCACTGCTTCAAAATTTCAATGTTGATTTTGAAGTTATGCTGTTCACCCAGAAGGTTTCTAGTCTCTGTCTCCCAGTACTGCTGATCAGTGTTCTTACTCATCCAGTCCTGTTTGGGCTCAGCTTCCCCAGTACTGCTGTCATAGTGTAACATCTGAACATCATCAACCAACCCAACAGACACAAACTCGGAGAAGTTCGGGACTTGAGAGGACCCAGTGTAGAAATATTTCAGAGTGGGTCACTGAAAAAAATACAATGTGAATTTACAAAGCAGTAACATAATGAATCATTTTCTGCATACAGGTTATATTAATCAAAGAACAACAGTAACAACTTCAATGATAGTGATAACCGACCTTTTATTAAAAGACCATACAGAAAGTTGTAATCGTTTTGATGATTTTTGAGGAGCCTTTTTCCGAATCATATAAAATTTTATGAATCAAATATTTATTACATTCCATTTTAAACCTCAAATCAATGAGTGGTAGAATCTGCGGGGATTCCTTAAATAGAAAACTTTTTAACTAATTGGAATGTGTGTATAATTGTATTAAAATGACTTTTCTTCTAAAGTGCCTTGAGATGACATCTGTTTTGAATTGGCGCTATATAAATAAAAAGTTGAATTAAACCAACACCAAGCTTTATTTAAAATGTCCATATTTTAACTGGAGACCTTTATGTAATGTTAAGTAGAATTTTTTTAGTCACTTAAACATGTGACATATATCACATATATGTATATGTATGCCATTCTTCTATGGTTACTCATTTTAATTATGGATAGTATTTCATTCATATTTTTAAATTTATGTTTTTAATCTAATTAGCTTTATTTAGGTAAGTTGTATTCCACATCCTAATAGTTGGCAATTTTATATAACATAATATATATGCCAATTGATCTCAACTTGAGAAACATTTCAAATGCAAAATTTTACAGTTGTCATTTTACCTTTAAATAAAAACTTCATCTTAAGTTAACTTAGAGGGATTTTCCTTTTTTTTCTATACAGGGGTGAGAAAAATATCAGGAAAAAAGTATTTGCATGACAGTTCCTGTTTCTATTGTATTTCTAGCCTCTCCTGCTCAAGTAAAAGCTACTCAAACTTCTGTGTTACAATTTAAAAACAGAGTTTGACTGCTTTATTTCTCCAGTCGATCTCCAGTCAGTGCTAAATATTCTCTAAAGACAGCTGATAATGAATTGCAAATTAATGTCACATTCAATTTGAATTTTGTAATTTTCTTGTGAAAATTAGCTGACATTGAAATCAAGAGAAAATCATTGGTCATTGTTGGTAAATAGTATTTTTTTCAGTCAGAGGACCTCAAAGACTAACCCTTGCTTTACACAACATTCAGTCATTCACACGCTGATGGTGGCAAGCTACTAGATTGTACCCAAAGCTGCCCTGGGACACACTGACAGAAGCACAGCTGCTGTACACAGGCGCCGCCGGGGCTCTGGCCACCACCACCACCAGGCAAGGCGGCTGAAGTGTCGGACGGAGCGGGAATTCAAACCGGCAACCCACCAGTTACAGGACGAATTCCTACCACCTTAGCCACGGTCGCCACATTGTTGAAATAAAAAAAAGATTTAACAAATAAATGAATGAAATAAAAACTGTAGGCCTACAAAGTACCCAAGGTTCCTAAATGAAATAGTTAATTTAAAAAAACGAGTTAATGAACTCTAACATATCTCTAGGGCCCATTATTTTTTACTCCATCTTGCCATATTTCTTTCTGACTTTATTTCCCCGTTCAATGATTGGTTGAGCTCTAGTTTCCTGCCTCATATGTTTTTAAGTAAACCAATTGTTTGGTTACTAGGCTGTACATAATCAGTGGTGGGTATAGTACTCAAAAGGATTTCTCAAGTAGGAGCAGTCCTGCTTTAACATAAATGTACTCAAGTGAAAGTTAAAAGTACTGTAGCAGTTCAGGAAATTACTAAATAAAAGTAAGAATGTCTGATTAAAACACTACTTGAGTAGCCTACTGAGTAACTGATCATAACATCTGATTTACTGTTTTGAATTATTAGGCAAAAAATATCAAATTATGTGCAAATTCTAGTATTTATAAGCCTAAAATGAAAATTTGTAATACAAATAGCAAAAGAAAAACATAAGCATAATAAACAATTTTTCCAACAAATTATTTATACAAAACCTTTTGAAAACAATTATAGTGTCAAGTTTGTAAAGACGGACTCAGATGCAGAGAGGTTGTTTGGATTGGTTGTTGTTATATTTAATGAAAAGATGATCCAGAGTAAATGTGACAGGACGAAGAGACCACAGAGGGAGGAGTAGGAGGAATCTTTGACGAGGAACCAGCAAGCAGTGAGTGAATGAGAACTGTTTAAATACTGAGGAGAGAGAGAGGAAATGGCAGAGAAACTTGAGGACCGATTAGGGGGAAGCAGTAGCAGGTGAGAGGAAGATTACAGGTGGAGGCAATTAGTAGCTGGGAAGCAATGCAGGATGGCAAGGAAAACAGAGAGGAAGGCCTAGAACAAAACTTATCAAGGACTAGACAGAACTATAATAAAGAGGAATAAGGACTAACTATGAACCTAAGTAAATAAAGACGAGAAACCTAACATCAGAGGACCTGAGGGTTAATCTAAACTGAATAAGGAAATTAAATAACTAAAACTCAAAACCCAAACACCTAAGGAACCTAACATATAGTGGCTACTGTAAATACAGTATATCTATATATAAGAACAGGGTAAGGTATTTCCAGTGACAATTTATGGTGTTTTACCGAATATTCACTTGACTTGCAATTTTAATTAAAAGTACGGTGCAGTAAAACTACTCCTAAAAGTAAAGATTTCCCCAAAATGTACTCAAGTAAATGTAATTGAGCAAGTGTAACTAGTTATTACCCACCTCTGTAGGCTACATAACAGACCACAAGTTTGCCGGAACTGTACATTTTCCTATTTCTTCATCTATAACATTCAAATGCACCAAGATAAAAATATATATACTACTAACTTACCCGCTGCAGTGCAGTGGATTCCCAGGAAGAGCAAAAACACAAAATGTGACATTTTGTCTTTCAGCACAGCCATCCTGTTGTCCAGATTAACTGCTTGAGCTTTGAATGAAAAGGGTCAAATTGCATCTGAACCAATACTGAATTATTCTGACCATCAACAATACCTAAATCTGAGTGAAATTTACCCTGGGGTTGTCAGTGAAAATGAAATTCTGCTTATTTTATCAAGTTATGACTTCAGATGCTATGCTGCTGTGTTTTAATACCCTTAATACCGTTTCTATCTAACACTGCAAGGACTTCCTGTTATATTTTAGTTTTAGTTTCCTGGTTAAACAAGGAAGAAAGTCGTCATTGATTTATTAGTTAAAGCCCCTCTAGTGGTTTAGTTTCTGCACATCTGAGATCCTTCTAAACAGAATAATTTTTAAAGCTTTATCTATTGATCTTAAAGAGTTCAAACCCCAAAATCAAGAAACACTAGCAATATGCTTTAGGAAGTGCTTTAGAAGGAAACCTCAAGTTTTGTCTTTTTAATTTTAATTTCTGCTGTCCAGATAAACCGTTAGTACCAGACTTTCTCAACCTAATTGATGCTTTTGGTTTGATCCAGTCTGTAAACGCTCCATCCCATGTGCATGGTCATATTCTTGATCTTGTGCTGTCATCTGGTTTAGTGTTAAATGATCTATCTTTGTCTGAAGTTTGTTGGTCTGACCATGTGCTCATTTCTCTTAATATTACTTTGCCTGTGAGCTGTCATTTATCCTATCCCCCGTTATCCTTACGGCGTGTCATTAATTCAAAAAACACTGCCCTTATTGTTAGCACCTTCTCTGTGCCTGAGCTGCCTAACTTAAATCAGTTCAGCTTGGGTGATCTTGTTGCTTATTTTGATGTTAAGTGTCTGAATGGTTTGAATTCTGTTGCTCCTTTGAAAACTGCTCACTCCAAACACAAATTTAACCCCTGGCTTAAGCCGCATACTCAGCATTTCAGAAAACTTTGTAGGCAGTCTGAGAGCAAGTGTCATGTTTGCTTATTAAAGGACCCAAAAAGCAGCAAGTAAAGTAGAACAATGATTAAATTAAACAAAAGAACAAGGCACATGAACTTACATAACTCAGAGGAACCGGGAAGAGAAACAACATGGAGCACACAAACCAAAACAGGGAAGTTAGACGACGGACCTGCGAGTATAGAATGAATGAAAGCTGTTAGCAGATATAAGCAGAATGTTTAAAATATAAATGCAATAGAGCTCCTTTTGGCCAATTATTCTGTGTTCCCCTTTTACTCTCCTCTTCTGATTGTAACTCATCAGTCTCTTATTCTTGTCAGATTCTCTATAGGAGTCTGAAATTGGCTGGATGAATCATAGCTCAGATTTGTACACTCCTTTAGATCAATGTAGTCAAATAACAGTTGGTGATCCACTGTAGCGTTATTATTGTTAGTAAATTGATTTCCAGCCAGTCAACATGCACTGAAAAACACAGGATAATGGATATAATAAAACACATAAAACTAAGAAAAAACTCATTAGTAAGCATCAAGTGATGTTCAATGTATTGGAGTGTCAGCAGTATGGATTAATTAATAAATTACACAAGCTGTAGATGCAAAACAAACTGAATATCTTTACCATTTTTGCAGGCACCATTGTTATTAAAGAGGATGAACATTTAAAAGTCTTTAGCAATACCAAAAGTATTTCCCTTTTTTGTGACAAACATCCAAAGGTGAACCTGACTCCCCCTGGAATTTTTCCTTCCACTTACCTTATGTTAGATTAATTATCTAAACTGCCCTTAAACATGAATGTGAATATGGACAATGAATAGATGTATCGACAAGGAAAATAAATATTTCTGATCTACAAAAAGTCACAGCTGACCACCACCCATTACTCTTTTCAAGATAAGCTTGTAAGCAGATAGAACGACTTTTTAGTCAAATTATATATTCTTGTGGTGAAGAGCAGAAAAGCGTCAGGGGTTAATTTAAGACATAGTAAACACATAAATACTAACAATACATCAGATAAGTGTTTGTTCTATATTTTGTCTTATGTTATTTAGTAAGAGTATAAAAATAGCTGGTTTGTTTAGTTTCAATGTGAAGAGTCATGCAGATTTAATTGCTTTCTGCAAAAAAATATATATATTTAGCCATTTAGAGGCAGAAACTCAGCAACAGGCTTTTTGTTCATGCAACACTTGGCTTTATTATCTTCTATTTGTTTATGGAGTCAATAAATTATTACATAAAACATAATATCCCAAATGGTGAATCTTCTGATTTGTTTTTGTTAAATGAAGTCTCTGTTGCCTAGCATGGTAATATAAATATTATTTATACAGTGTTCCCATGTACCTACTGTATGTACACACAGAGGAACAAGTTCTAAGACTGGGACGTTACTGTAGCAGTGGTTGGTCTGACGAGGCACTGCGTTTGCTCTCATCTGATTTGTCACTAGATAAGGAAGATGTTGAACTCTTGGTGTCTTGAGCATCTAGAAAACAAAAACATTTAGAGTAAAATGTAAATAGTTATATTCTGAGACAAAATACATTTTGGTCACGTTTATTTTGATTTAAATAAACACTTAGACCAGGTTTACACTGTTATTAATGGCACTCAGAACGTTTAGTAGTGAAAGAACATTTCTAGTCCTCGGCTTCAGTTGATGGTCTGTGGGACAAATAAACAGAACTTAACCAAATATCACCTAAAGAAAATCAAACAGGGTCAGAAGTTTTCTGTGAACATCCTGCAGTGTGGTTGTTGTTCCTACATGTGTCTGATTCTTGTCCTCTTCTGTCCGGCCATGTGTACTTACAATGTTATCTCCTCTCCCCATTTTTAATCTCTAACTCTAGAAATATGATTGTAAACGTTTATGATTCACTGCTAAATTAGAAAGAAACATCTCAATTCAACCTTTTTGAAGGGTCAGCTGCAGAACCAAAGCACACAGTCCTGTAACTCCAATTGTACAGTGTGACAGGGATTATTATCATAACTCTATACTATCAAGCTTGCACAATATCACATATCTGGTATTATTTATGAAAAAACACTAAATGTGCTGGACTTTACAAAAAGACCACAGGAAACATTAGAAAATGAGACTAAGAAGATTATCAAATATTTGAAATACTTACTGACTGCAGGTGTAAACCCTGAAACACACAAAAAACAAAGGAGAAATATTCATTTATAATATCAATTATTATCTCCACCCCAGCTAGAATCATTTGAGCACTTAAATGTTTTCACAACCTATAAAATAAAGTAACAAGTAATTAATTATTGAGAAGCACAGGAAATCAGAATATAAACCTACTGTTACCTCAGTACTTTGGATTATCTGAATATTTAGGAACACGTTGAGAAGTTTAACTGTAGTTGCTCCTTTCCAGATAAAGTTGAATAAAAATATTTTTCAATTTATCAATTAGAGTTCATATAAATTATTCTGACATGACATTTATGTCACATTTTACACACATTTAACAAATATTCAGCTCAAAACATTTTTCACTATCTTACATTTCGTTCCTTGTAGTTTTGGTCATTTTTTTCCCACAGAAGCCGTCTGCCATCGGACCTTTGATACGTACGTAATAAGTATTAATAAGTTCCCATTATTTGCTACCATGAGCTTTTAAAATCCATTTTTAATTTTAGAGTTTTAAACTTTAAAAATGCCTCAGCCAGATTTGAACTAGAACTAGTTTCCTTTGTATCCACAGCTATGTAGCTCAGTTTGTATCAATACTTAATGACATCCTTTGACTTTTCCTTTGTTGGATGAAAGTTGCAAATAATTTAATGAAATTAGGCCTCACAGTTTCTTATGGACCTAATAACATTTTCTAGGATCTCTCCCATATTACAGATGTTTATGCTTTTTGTCTTCAATCTGTCCTGTTGCTGTATGAGAGCGAAGTTCTGTTCAGAAATCACGATTCATGCTGATTAACTGATATTTGTAGTTTTATGAGAATGAACTGAACTTCATCTCTGGTGAGCAGCAGCCTGTACCACTATAATGCTTGATGACGCTTTAGATTAAAATACATGTTTCCATATGTCAGTACAGCACAAATAAAGCTCTTTGTAGCTCTGAAACTGCACTTTTAAAACTTTTTTATTACCCACTGACTTAGATGACTCTAGGAGTGAAGATTCTGTCTTCCTCAGCCTCACATACCTATAGAGTTAATCAGGGATCTATTTTAGGACTAATTTTATTCTCTTTTTATATGCTTCCTCTAGGTCTAATTTTTAGAAAATGTAACATTTCTTTCTTTTCATATGCCAATGACACAAAGGAAAATCTTCAGCTGAACGGTAGCTGTTCAGCTCCACTAGATCCGCTAACTCAGTGTCTCAAGGAAGTCAAAGGCCTCAAATTTCCTTAATTTTAGAAAGAATAAAACTGAAGTGATAATATTTGAAGGCTTCAGCTCATCTTCTGACACGAACTAAAAGACACTTACCTCTCTTCATTGGCTCCCTGCTCACTTCAGAATCGGTTTTAAAATTTGATCATTGCCTTATAAATCCCTGAACGGACAGGCCTCTGAGTATTTGTCTGACCTCTTGCAGCCTTATGCATCCTCTAGAGCTCTAAGATCAAATGATGTTTGGTTTTTAGCTGAACTGAGGTCTAGGCTGGTTCACAGAGACGATCGACTGTTTAGGGTTGTAGCCCCTAAACTCTGGAATAATCTACTTCTACACATCAGACACGCTCCGACTGTCAAAATTTTAATTTTCTCATCTAAAAACACATTTGTATTCACTGGCTTTTAATACTGTGTGATAGTTTTTTTCTGAGGGTGGGGGGCTTTTTAATTATGTATTTTTGTCTGCTGTCAGTTTTTATGGATTCTGTACAGCACTTTGGACAACATGCTTTTGTGGTTACATGAGCTATATTAACTTGAAAAAATATCTTATCATTGTTAGCACAATTCTATAAAATTTTGGGCTCTCAAATAAACCAAAAATACTCATTATTTTTCCACACAGTAATATTATTACCAATGTATTAAAATAAATAAAAAAAACATGTTAAATCAAAATAGGCAGTCTTTTTCTTTTTTTTTTTTTTTTACATTTCCCAGCATTATCTTATGACTTCCATTTTTCTATGGCCCTAAGTCTGAATTTAAGCCACTTGTAGACCAGTAGGTTTTGCTTGGTCTTAACTTAGGCGAAATAAAACAAGTATAAATCACAGCTACATGTGACAAACTGAAGTTTGTCTGTAGCTTTGACGTTTAAATCGGGTCTATTTCTCACTGGGTGAAGGTCAACTATAAAATACACGAAAAGGAAGGCAAAATATCTGTCTCTCACCTTTCTTCATATTCTTGTTCTTGTTATTCTTGTACAGAATGAATCCGATCACAACAATGAGACCAAGGAGAACAACAGCAGCAGCAGCGATGATGATCGGATTGATGGCGTTTGCTGTTGAGAAAAGAAACCAGGTCACACTCATGTAGAGTCTCAGGTTTCTTCATGTTTTTATCCCAATTTGTCTAAACATTATAACCAGGTTTTAGCTTGATCAGGTTTCTGTTCTCTACATTTGTGTTCCACTGAACAAACTCAATACGCTTAATTGAATTTGTTTTCAGTTACTTTAATTGTGAGTGATTCAATCAATAATAAAGAACAAAGATTACCCAAGTGTTATAAACCTGTTAATTAAAATAATGTTGTGATGGGTTTTGCAAAGTCTAAAAGAACCTAAAACCTCAAAATGAATAAAAGTGAAAGTGTTTGTGAAACTCCTCCCTGGGCTGCCACCTTATCGTGGTGGAGGGGTTTGAGTGTCCCAATGATCCTAGGAGCTAAGTTGTCAGGGGCTTTTGCTCCTGGTAGGGTCACCCATGGCAATTTGGTTCTAGGTGAGGGATCAGACAAAGTGCAGCCCAAAAGACCCCTATGAAGAAAACGACAGATGGACTCAGTGTTCCCTCGCCCGGACGCGGGTCACCGGGGCCCCCCTCTGGAGCCAGGCCTGGAGGTGGGGCACGTTGGCGAGCGCCTGGTGGCCGGGCCTTTACCCATGGGGCCCGGTCGGGCTTAGCCCGAAGAGGTAACATGGGCCCCCCTTCCCATGAGCTCACCACCTGTGGGAGGGGCCATAGGGGTCGGGTGCTGTGCAGGATGGGCGGCGGCCAAAGGTGGGGACCTTGGCGGTCCGATCCTCGGCTGCAGAAGCTGGCTCTCGGGACGTGGAACGTCACCTCTCTGGTGGGGAAGGAGCCGGAGCTGGTGTGCGAGGTTGAGAGGTTCCGACTGGACATCGTCGGACTCACCTCGGCGCACGGCTCTGGCTCTGGAACCCGTCTCCTCGAGAGAGGTTGGACTCTCTTCCACTCTGGGGTTGCCCCCGCTGAGAGGCGCCGAGCTGGGGTGGGCATACTTGTTGCCCCCCATCTCGGCGCCTGTACGTTGGGCTTTACCCCGGTGAACGAGAGGGTAGCCTCCCTCCGCCTACGGGTGGGGGGATGGGTCCTGACTGTTGTTTGTGCTTACGCGCCAAACAGCAGATTAGATTACCCACCCTTCTTGGAGTCTTTGGAAGGGGTGCTGGAGAGTGCTCCTCCTGGGGACTCCCTTGTTCTGCTGGGGGACTTCAACGCTCACGTGGGCAATGACAGTGAGACCTGGAGGGGTGTGGTTGGGCGGAATGGCCCCCCCGATCTAAACCCGAGTGGTGTCTTGTTATTGGACTTCTGTGCTCGTCATGGATTGTCCATAACAAACACCATGTTCAAGCATAAAGGTGTCCATATGTGCACTTGGCACCAGGACACCTTAGGCCGCAGCTCAATGATCGACTTGGTTGTCGTCTCATCTGATCTGCGGCCGCATGTTTTGGACACTCGGGTGAAGAGAGGGGCAGAGCTGTCCACTGACCACTACCTGGTGGTGAGTCGGCTCCGATGGTGGGGGAGGACGCCGGACAGACCTGGAAGGCCTAAACGTGTTGTGAGGGTCTGCTGGGGACGTCTGGCAGAGTCTCCTGTCAGAAGGAGCTTTAACTCACACCTCCGGCAGAACTTTGAACACGTCCCGGGGGAGGCGGGGGACATCGAGTCCGAGTGGACCATGTTCCGCGCCTCCATTGCCGAGGCGGCTGACCGAAGCTGTGGCCGCAAGGTGGTCGGTGCCTGTCGCGGCGGCAACCCCCGAACCCGGTGGTGGACACCGGCGGTAAGGGATGCTGTCAGGCTGAAGAAGGAGTCCTACCGGGTCTTTTTGGCTTGTGGGACCCCTGAAGCAGCTGATAGGTACCGACAGGCCAAGCGGGATGCGGCTCGGATGGTTGCTGAGGCAAAAACTCGGGCGTGGGAGGAGTTTGGAGAGACCATGGAAAACGACTTCCGTACGGCTTCGAAGCGATTCTGGTCCACCATCCGGCGTCTCAGGGGGGGAAAGCGGTCTGCCACCAACACTGTTTACAGTGGGGATGGTGTGCTGCTGACCTCGACGCGGGACGTTTTGGGTCGGTGGATGGAATACTTCGAAGACCTCCTCAATCCCACCGGCACGCCTTCCTGACTCCTCTCCACATCGAGAGGAGTCAGTTGAGGTGGCTCGGGCATCTGGTCAGGATGCCTCCTGGACGCCTCCCTGGTGAGGTGTTTCAGGCACGTCCCACCGGGAGGAGGCCCAGGGGAAGGCCCAGGACACGCTGGAGGGACTATGTTTCTCGGCTGGCCTGGGAGCGCCTTGGGGTTCCTCCCGAGGAGCTGGAACAAGTGGCTGGGGAGAGGGAAGTCTGGGTCTCTTTGCTTAGGCTGCTGCCCCCGCGACCCGACCCCGGATAAGCGGAAGAAAATGGATGGATGGATGGAGTGTTTGTGAAACTGATTGGAATGTTTGCATGATTGTGTTGAAATGACTTTTCTTGTAAATTGCCTTGAGATGACATCTGATGTGAATCGGCGCTATATAAATAAATTGAATTGAATTTATTAAAACCAGTCTTTATTAACAAAATAAAAAGCACAAACAACTGGAATAGATTATAGTAGCAGCAAATCAGTCATTTTAGCTTTCATTTTATGGTAAATGGTTCAAAAAAGATGCCATGGAAAAAAATTGTGATTCTAAACCATTAAACTGAATGTAAATGTAAAAACAAAAGCAAGGCAGACAGAACTTTGAAATTAGATATTTACCTATAAATAAACATGGAGCTTCATACAGTTACTTACATTCATTGGTCAAGATTCTTGTTTTCTCCAGTCCATGGGTGATGTTTTCTTTACCTCCAGAGAGCTGAAACACACATTCATACTTGCTCATATCTTCAGATGCAGCAGATGACAGATCCAGATGAACAGTCATCTGGAAGGTCCCATCATTGTTAGGGAGGATCTCTCCTTTATCCACTCCATCATGGATCTCCTCTCCATCTTTCCTCCAGAACATTTCTGCTCTGTTAGGATAGAAACCTGTAGCGTGGCAGCTGATAGGAGAGGAGGAAGACTTCTGGAGAAAAGAAACTGATGGAAGATCTGGAGAGTAAAAAAAAGTAAACATTTTTAGTTCCTTTACAGCTGTACACAACATTCTTATTTAACTAATGTATATATACACAAAGTAATAAATAATGGATGACATGACAGTGCAGCAAAAACAGCTCGCACAAGCCAAAAAATGCATCAAACTGAAGCTGGGAAAAAAACGAAAGCAATTTTTCAAATAAGACAATCCAGACCACACCTAACTGGGTTGAGTTACACTACATGTTTTGTAATACCTGTTTTCATACTGGAGCTCCTGGCGTAGCTCACATACTTCTTCAACGACTCAACACACATCTGATTTAAGTATGACTGCTCGTATTCTACCAAAGCTTTATCATGATCCCAGTTGTATTTGGTGAGGAAAGCTTTTGGGTTTGGAGCGATCCATGTTTTATCATGCAGGTTCAGTGCAATGAAATCTTCTCCATCGTAACCATATTGATTATAACCTGCAAGTTGTTCATTCTCATCGTCCCACTCACAGCCATACATGTTCTGAACAACATGAACTCCTGAAACAAAGAAACAAAATGTCAGGAATATCAATGACTTTAAAACACATTCAAATATTTCTATAAAAAGTATATTCTACCATAACAGCTTCAAACAAATAAAAGCATAAGCACTACATGCTTATACCCTAAATCTGCATTCATATCATCAGAACAATCTGGTGTCATTCTGCCATGCCTTTATAATTTTATGTGTTTAATGTAAAAAAAAAAAAAAAAGATTAACTGCCATGTGTTTAAAATATTTTGTTATGCAAGTTAAAATAGGGCAAAAATAACAACAAAGATTTTTGGATAGTCCTTGTTTAGATATGCAAAATAACACAGAAGAAGCCTTTCTTTGACTGAAAGCTATATGAATTTAAACACAAAGGCAAATATCTTCAAATGCGAACTAATAATAATGTTTCTCTGTTGCACATGCTCACACTGCAGCATCAGTTTCTAGTCTTTATTTTGTTGCAGTAACTCTGATCTTCATGCTTCGCCTCTAACTCAGTAATGTTTAAGCTGATCTTTGCTACATCTTCTCCTCCTTCAGTTTGTTTTTGTCTGCTCAGTTTCTAGAAAGACTGCACACATGTAAACAAACACACCTGCCCACAAAGCTACTCACTATAACCCAGAACCACTGACCCAGGAGCACCTTCTCTAGAAAGCAGCTAAACCTAAAAACTACTCTTTACTCCTAATAAAGTGAAAACCTGGTTAAAGGTTTTCTTGCTGCACCTTTATAGTCTGAATTGCTTGAAGCTGCTATTAGTCAGTTGCTGTGTTTTTAATATGTTGTATGTTCAGTTATATTTTCCTACTTTTAGTTGTAATTAAGTAAGGTGACATACCATCCTCTTTTTTCGGAAATCAAAATATGGTCTGTGACGACCCCACCACTAGGAGTCTGTTTGTTTTTGTTTGTTTTGTTTCGATTTTCGGCAGTAAGTCGGGCTTGTTTCCAGTGAGAGTTGGACTCCGCCAAGGTTGCCCTTTGTCACCGATCCTGTTCCTAACTTTTATGGACAGGATCTCTAGGCGCAGCCAAGGCGTTGAGGGGATCCATTTTGGTGGCCTCAGGATCGGGTCTCTGCTTTTTGCAGATGATGTGGTCCTGTTGGCTTCATCGGAACGTGATCTACAGCTTTTGCTGGAGCGGTTTGCAGCCGAGTGTGAAGCGGCTGGGATGAGAATCAGCACCTCCAACTCCGAGGCCATGGTCTTGAGCCGGAAAAGGGTGGGGTGCCTTCTCCGGGTCGGGGATGGGGTCCTTCCCCAAGTGAAGGAGTTTAAGTATCTGGGGGTCTTGTTCACGAATGAGGGAAAAATGGAGCGGGAGATCGATAGACGGATTGGTGGGGCATCTGCAGTTATGCTGGCGCTCTACCGGTCGATACCGGTCGATCTATGTTCCTACCCTCATCTATGGTCACCAACTCTGGGTGGTGACCGAAAGGACGAGATCACGGATACAAGCGGCTGAAATGAGTTTCCTCCGCAGAGTGTCTGGGCTCTCCCTTAGAGATAGGGTGAGAAGCTCGGTCATCCGGAGGGAGCTCAGAGTAGAGCCGCTGCTCCTCCACATCGAGAGGAGTCAGTTGAGGTGGCTCGTGCATCTGGTCAGGATGCCTCCTGGACGCCTCCCTGGTGAGGTGTTTCAGGCACGTCTCACCGGGAGGAGGCCCAGGGGAAGGCCCAGGACACGCTGGAGGGACTATGTTTCTCGGCTGGCCTGGGAGCGCCTTGAGGTTCCTCCCGAGGAGCTGGAACAAGTGGCTGGGGAGACGGAAGTCTGGCTGTCCTTGCTTAAGCTGCTGCCCCCGCGACCCGACCCCGGATAAGCGGAAGAAAATGTATGGATGGATGGATGGATGTTTCGATTTTTCAGGTTGGAACCAGCCATTAGCAGCATGGGCCTGGACCTGGTGTGCTTCTGCTCCTGCCTGTTTATGGTGGTGGCTCTCCTGTTCAGTGGAGAGTGCACCCAGTCTTCCTTTGTTGTTTGGTTTCTTGTCTTTCTGTGTTTGCAACATATATATTTTCACACATCCAGGCATCCAGATAGAACGGATTACTGAATGAACATGTCATTTTAAGTTAAGTTAAATAAATAACTTTTTTTATTATACAACCACCTTGTGTTGTCTCCCACTGTTTGTTACTAGACCTTGAGCCAGTCTGTAACAGGTCACCCTAAATTTAAACCGTGCGCAATATGTTAGAAATGTATCGTCTTGGCAGTACCAGTGTGGAATATAAGATTAACACATTAAGATTGCTTGAAAACCAATTGTTGTTTGTTAATACAGTATATTTAATGTGTTAGGAGTTCATATTCTGCATGTAGCCTGTTGGATGGAGAATTATATTAGAAATTCCAGTAGCTGACAGGTTACAGCATCCAAGATACTAAATAGGGGCAACTAAAAAGTCAGTTTATTGCAACTTATATCATCATCATAATACCTTCCAACACAATCCCCATCTCATGATTTTTAAAATATTGTGCAGCCTTTGATATGAATTAATTGTGCCTCTTAATGTTATTAATTGCATTGATTTGTAAAACTCAATATGTAGATGATATTCATAAAACTGCTCTATAGAAGGGAGGACAGGCAGAGCGTGACTCGCTTTGAACAAAGGTCAACTTCATAGTTTTTCTGCATACTACAGCAGAACTGATTGATGAGCATATATGTCCAATTTTTCAATGCAAATTATTTAGTGAAACGAATGCAAATTTAAATACTGTCAGCAATAATAATTGTAAAATAGATAGTTTTAATCATCTTTAACTCATACACTAAAATTACAATTTTATTAGCAAAAAATGTTTAAGAATTTTATGAGAAGAGAGTTAGTTATAATTTAAAAAAAATTCCTGAAGTTATGTATCAAGTGCTATTAATATTGTTAAAACAGAGATAAACTGCAATAAATGGGTCATTCAAACTGCTGCTACAAAACAGATCACAGAACAGTACAGGAGAGTTAATTCAATGTAATCGGTAGTTTATGAAGTTAAATAACTTAAATGTGAAATAATTTACACTTTTATAACATATCAGGGTGTTCTATGCTCAGTACAACAGTTATTTAAATTCAACCTTGAAGAAAACCAAAGGGATTTTGATGAGCAGCACCTGGATGCCTCTTTCCTTATAAATCCCACCTGAGAAAAATGTACAGGGTATGAGGTTTTTCACACACACCAACATTCATAATGGCTTCATCTTTGTTTGATAAAGACACAGTTTAATCTTTTTTTTTTTTAAACTTGATGTTACATTTAAATCATGTTAGAACCTTCAACACAGCAAAACATGGTTGTTGAGATGTTTAAAACAATACAATAAAAAAGGCTTACTGTTTTATCATGACTATAATCTGTTTTAACTTATTTCATGGACACAGCTCCACAGTCTCCATTATAAAATAAAACCTTACCTGCTCATAAAGTTGTTTTGGCTATAAACATTTTAAAGCTTTGGGAAAGAAAAAGTACAACTTGTCTTTCAGAGAAAAGGTGGAAAAGAATCTGGACCAGATTTTAGGTCTTTATAAATGCTCACAACTTGTACTAAATATATTAAAAACACCGATTTTGTCTAATGTTTAGACACACAAGGTACACGGCTTCCCCCAGCCTTGGGACATAAGCCCCCATTATGTGTAAATCCTAGCGTTGTCTCTGAGAATAGAGCCAGTTTAGCGTCTTTCAATGAGGGAATCTGCATTATTTTAGTTCATTTAACAGTATTTTACTGTGTGTTTATTAGACTTGTAGTCAAGACCGCCAAAACCGAGAACAAGACGCTACCAAGACCAGAGGGTATCGAGACCAAGACAAGACCGAGACCACGTAAAAATGGTCTCAAGACATACATCACTAGTGTTTATTTGTAGATACAATGCTTAGTAGTGACTCTACATATTGGCTTCTTGTGTATGAGGGTGTGTGTTTAAGATAGTGTGTCCTACTTCTCATAAGCAACAACCAAAATGATCAATAAATAATGAAATAAACACAAACCTCCTGTCTGGTTGAATCGCTGCTTTGCAATTTCAATGTTGGCTTTGAAGGTCTGCTGGGCACCCAGAGCTATGTTAGTCTGTCTCTCCCAGTACTGCTGATCAGTGTTCTTCCTCATCCAGCCCTGTTTGGGCTCAGCTTTCTGGGTGTTGCTGTCATAGTGTGAGATCTGAACATCATCAACCAACCCAACAGCCACAAACTCTGGGAAGTTTGGGACTTGAGAGGACGCAGTAAAGAAATACTTCAGAGAGTGGGTCACTGAAAAAAAGAAAATGTGATTTGAGAATTTACAATACAATAACAACATAATAAACTAAAGAATATCAACAATACGGTAAATTAAAAATAATAACTGTTTATTAAAATATTTTTGAAAGGTTTTTCATCTTTGTGATCATTTATGAGGGGTGTATTTACTAAACCTTTATGAATTAAGTATTTATTACATTCAGTTTTAAACCCACAGCAACATTGAATTAGTATTTCAGTAGTTTAACTGCAGACATTTATGTAATGTTGAGTAGATATATTTTAACTTAGGAGCTTAATATATCATACATATGTAACCACTAGTTGTTCTGTTTAATTCCAGCCTATATTGTACAAATATATCAAATTCAGAAAACATTCCTTTCCTTTACATGTTTTAAGCTATATGTTTCATCTAATATTTTGATTTTCTAAGAAGGTTATTTTGCACATCCTAATTGTTATTTAATTAAAAAAATAATATAAAGGCCCCTTGATCTCAACTTTTGAAACATTTCAAAAGCAACATATTTACAGTTCTTTCACCTTTACAAAAAAGTTAATTTTAGTTTTACTTTGACCTATGTTAGCTTTGAACTAAGGAAAACAATAAGTTATATTTTTCCTACAGGTCTAAGAAAAATCTGCAAGACACTTTCTGCACGATATTTAAAAAATATATATATTGAGTCATTTTTTGACTGTTTCTATTGTAATTCAAGCCTCTCCTGTTTAAATGAAAGCAACTCAAACGTGTGTATTTAATTTTGAAGTAAGCTGGAGTTAGGCTGTTATATTAAAAGTAGGCTACCGAACCGAAAATGTTACCAGACCTCCAGGTGGTGCTAAAGATTCTTGAAAAATTAACTAATAATAATAATTAACTAATAAAACAAATAATTTTCTTACCTTATTCAATATGAATTTTGTAAAAAATATTTTCTAGAAAATAATGAGCTGATATTGAAATCGAGAGAAAATCTTTGGCCATTGTTGATATATGAAAAGAACTCAGGAATAAATTAACATAAATAAAAACTGTTGGCCTACAACGACACCGCCTTATGCACGAAGAGCCCAATATTCCTAATGAAGCACACAATTAAATAATCTATAGGCCTAGTTAATCAAATAATATATTGTTAATCACATTTTAAATACTTCTAGAGCTCATTTTTTGCCACTCTGTGTAAATTCTGACATTTGTTCTTTTTTCAATGTTTGTTTGAGCTCTAGTTTCCTGAATCATAGGCTACTGCGGAAATTTACGGACTATTATAGAGTAGGCTACATAGAAAAAGAGAATGACAAATAGTTCCTTAAATCAGCCATGTTTACAAATCAACCGGGTAATTGTTCAATATCTATTTGGGAAAATTTGCGTTTTTAAGATAACTACGTGTTTGGTTACACGGTAGTAGACCAGAGGTTCACTCGGAACTGTTCATTTTCCTATAGCCATAACAATTTAGCCTATAGCATCCAAATTCAACGAGATAAAAATAAAAATATAATGTTAATTTACCAGCTGCAGTGCTGTGGGTTCCCAGGAGAAGCAAAGAGATAAAGTCTAGCATTGTGTCCTTCTACTTGATCATCGTGTTGCAGCTTCCTTGTCCACATCAACAAACTGAACTGGGCGGCTGTAGTTCAGTGGCCGAATTGTCGGGATGCGACCCAATATTCGTGGGTTCGATTCCAGCTTCCGCCTGCTACATGTCGTGTGTCCCTGGGCAAGACACTTCACCTACCTCGGTTCTGTCAGTCTGCCCCAGGGCAGCTGTGGCTATAATCATAGCTTCCATGTGACATTCACACTGGTACAACAGGTGCATGTATCCGAACCAGTACACCAGTGATTCTCAACCGGTGGGGGAGCGCCAGTAGGCTACAGGATGGGAGGGAAAAAACTGAAAAGGAAAATTTACTATTATTTAACTACTAGTTTTGTATATAAATTGCTCCTGAATAGAAATTAAAATGTGTTTGGACTGATTAAAAAAAAAAGAAGTTTAGAACAAATTTGATTTGTTTGTCGATCATGAGCGCAAATGCAGGTGATCAGCGGATTCAGCGAGTCACACTGAAGTTCTCTGGCTCTCCAGGGGGGGGCGGTGTTACAGCGGTTGTATGAGCTGCGAAAGGAGGTGAAGTGGTTTTAGACAGAAATCAAATCACATCTGGTGAAGCATCTGGATGACACTATATGTGGCTTGCGTCTCTGTCTTATTTGATCTATATTTGAACGCTTGAATGGCCTTAAACTGTCTTTGCAAGAACGCAAAACTCGTATTTTGCTCATTGCAGACAAAGTGCACGCCTTCACAGTAAAACTAGACATCTATGGCCGCATCAGTGGAGGGAACTGCAACATGTTCCCCAGCCTTGTAGACTTTATCACTGATGCAGACACGTCACACGATTTCTCCTCTCTATTTCAATCAGCGTCTGAGCGGCTGTCAGGAATGAGAAAACTATTTGCGACGTACTATAAAGAAGATTATCGCTGTTTTGCGTGGGTTCGAGATCCGTTTGTGTGCACAGCAAACGAGCTGCCAATTTAGGGTGACCAACTGTCCTCTTTTCCCCGGACATGTCCACTGTTCATGCGCTGACCGAGGCATCCGGGAGGATTTATAGAGTGATGAAAATGTCCGGGTTTTATTGTTTTCATTGGACCATGCTTAAACTGACTGGTGTGATGCATGCAGTATGACAGCCTTTCTCTCATGTTACGTCCTCCCGAGCTGGTTCTGATCAGTTTATTGACACCACAGACTGCAAGTTGTGCGCAGCGCTGCGCCGCGCCGAGTTGCACCGCACCGGGTTATCCTGCATTGCGCAACGCAATTGCGCTGGGCAGAGTTACTACTGTTTACAAGAAGTCAAAGCACAAGCTTCATGCACGAACCACAAAAGATATACTGTCCAGTCGCAACAAATGGGTGGCGGAGTGCAGCATTCACAGAGCTGGCATGTGTGTTTCTGTGTGACAAAAGTGGCAAATAACCAAAGATCACATGGACACAAAAACTATAAAAAGCCTGAGCAAAGTGAGAGTTGATCTATAAACTGACTGTGGAGGATGAAGATGCAAACTAAACAGAATAAGCACTTTATTATTGTGTTTTTGAGTCTGCAGCTGTTTACTTTTATTACAGTGAAAAGAAAATACTTGTTTTCTCAGAAGTTTATTTCAGATTTTTCTTCAGTTTTTGTCCAGTGCAAATTAAAAAGTAAACTATTATTTTTTCTAACCACATTGAGAATGCACACTTTAAATAGGATGCTTTGAGGCTCTGTTTATCAAACATTGAGCCAAGAATTGGCACTGGGGCCCCAACTGCAATGAACCAGCTTTGGGGGGGGCCCAGCTTGCAAAAGGTTGAGAACCCCTGCAGTAGAAAATTATTCTGACCATCGACTGCGTTGCATGTATGCGAACAAGTATGCAAACCTTTTTTTTTTGGTTGCGTTTCCTTGCATTAGGATGTCAAAGGCCCAAACAAGGACCTGACTTCTCTCTAATAAATTCCTTGCACTTACCCGTCCTGATCTTTCACTCAACACCGGTCAGACCACATTCTAAAGTTAACTAACAAATGAGTGTGAACTTGTTTTCTGTTTGTTTTAGCTCCCATCTTCATTTCCTGTCTCAATGAGATTGTTTGGCTTTCATTTAAAATTACTTATAGAGTACCAATTCATAATAAATGTCATCTCAATGCGCTTTACTAGACCAAAACACACAATTTATAAAGTTCAAGGTTACTTTATTTAAACCCATGGGTAAATTACCTTTACAGAAAAATGATAGCATTTGGCATCCTTTCACAAAAACACACACACCCATTAAACCTGACAAACACATATTGGTAATATTTAGACAAATAATAAAAACAATATAAATAAGATTAAAATAAATCAAATAAAACTCGTATTTAGTTTAGTGACGGGAGTCGGGACAAGGCTGTTTTTGTCTTTGACAGAGGTCTGGCCGAACCACGCCACCAAACAAAAGAATAAAACAGACTCAATAAAAGAACGATAAAATAAAGTTTAAATTATTAGGTCAATATAGAAATGAGAAAGTTTCCTAAGACAGTAAAGACCCCGGTGATCCTTTTTGAAGACAGATTTGGAGTTCTCATCAAAGTTACATTTTTCATTGATTATGGTCTCAAGATATGTATATGATTGCACTTGCTCTATTTTCTGACCTTTAATTAAATTGACTCCATGCTAATTTTTTTGTATCATAAAATCAAAAAATATATTTCTATTTTTGATGTGTTCAGTTGAAGATAAGACTTCTCACACCACTGAACAAAGTAATCAAGAATTGGATCGTGACTAGTTTCACCCCCTGAGCCAGCTAACAATAACAGAGTCCTCTGCATATTTTAATGATAGTCCTGTTTCCAAATCTGCTCTGACACATGTTTCTGTAAATAATAAATAATAGGGGTGATAACACACACCCTTGTGGAGAACTTGTGGAGGAGAACACTGGATCAGGCAGAACCCCGTTTATTCTGACTCTTTGTGACCTGTCAGTTAAAAAGTCTAAAATCCAGCCCAAGTTTTTCCTGAGTTCAAACAGTTCCAAAAGTATTTTGATTAAAATATGGGGCTGTATTGTATTAAAAGAAGAGGAGAAATCAATAAAGAAACGCTTTGCAAGAGTCCCTTTACTCTCTACATGTTTAAAAATCAGATTAAGTAGAGTCAATGGCGCATTCATCCACTCCTCTATTGGGTCTATATGCAAACTGCATTGAATCCAGCTCAAGTTTAGTCTCTTCATAATCACATTCCTTATAAGAAAAAAGTTGTCAATTTAATCCAACCATACAGACAGATTCAAACACAATTCAATACAGCCTTTATCCTGAACAAGCATGTGGTGACAGAGAAAGAGGATTGCAATAGATCGTTAATTCTGCAGCAATCCTTCAAATTGAGCATGTATGTGGTAACAGTGAAAAGGAAACCTCCTGCAGAACCCGACTCATTGTGGGTGGCATCTGCTGTGACCAGCTGGGGGTTTGAAAAGTCAGAGCAAAACATTTAAAAATCAGAGAAGAAGAAGTACATTCAAGATACTGCAAGAAAAATGGTAAGTCTGTCCTCCAGCAGTCTACGCCTATAGCAGCATAACTACAGAGATAGCTCAGGATAACCTTAGCCACTCTAACTATAAGCTTTATCAAAAAGGAAAGTTTTAAGCCTGGCCTTAAAAGTAAACAGAGTGTCTGCCTCACGGACTAAAGCTGGGAGCTGGTTCCACAGGAGAGGAGCCTGATAACTAAAAGATCTGCCTCCCATTCTACTTTTAGAAATCCTAGGAACTACAAGTAAACCTGCAGTCTGAGAGCGAAGTGCTCTGTTAGGAACATATGGAACAATTAGATCTCTGATGTATGATGGAGCTTGATTATTATGGGCTTTATATGGAAGAAGGAGGATCTTAAATTCTATTCTGGATTTAACCGGGAGCCAATGAAGGGAAGCTAAAACAGGAGAAATGTGATCTCTCTTTTTAATATTCATCAGAACTCTTGCTGCCGCATTTTGGATCAACTGAAGGCTTTTAATGGCATTTTGTGGACTTCCTGATAGTAAAGAATTACAGTAGTCCAGCCTTGAGGTAACAAATGCATGGACTAGTTTCTCAGCATCACTCCTGGACAGGATGTTTCTAATTTTAGCAATATTCCGGAGGTGAAAGAAAGAAATCCTAGAAACCTGTTTAATATGGGATTTAAATGTCAACGCCAAGGTTCTTTACATTACCACTGGGGGCCAATTTAATGCCATCCAGATGAAGTGAATCACTAAGCAGTTTCTTTTTTAGAGCGTGTCTTGTCAGAATTTAAGAGAAAAAAAGTTTAGAGTCATCCATGTGTTTATCTCTTCGAGACATGCCTGTAATCTACCTAACTGACTGGATTCATCAAGATTTGTTGATATGCATTTGTGTATCATCAGCATAAGTGTGGAAATTTATCCCATGCTGTCTAATGACTTTACCAATTGGAAGCACATATATATATATATAGTAAAAGAAATGGTCCAAGCACAGAACCCTGTGGTACTCCACAAGTAACCCTTGTGAAGCGTGAAGATTTATCATTTACATGAACAAACTGGAATCTGTCGGACAAATAGGATTTAATCCAGCCTAGTGCTGTTCCATTGATCCCTGCAACATGTTCAAGCCTTTCTAGGAGAATATTATGATAGACTGTGTCAAAAGCAGCACTGAGATCTAACAAAACCAGAACAGACACAAGTCCATTATCTGAGGCCATGAGAATATCATTAGTAACATTCACCAGAGCTGTTTCAGTGCTATGATGAGCTGAAACTCTTCTTACAAACGTGGCAATATGGACGTGAAATTATTTATCCTATTAATAATTGCCCTTAGCAATTATTACTAATTATTCATAGCCAAAACCTATCTATCTGTGTCACAACACCAGTGTGGGACAGTAAAGGAAATTGCTATTTTATTGCATTCTATTTATGGTCTGGGGCTTGAAGAATTTTTGTTCTCTGGGTCATAAATACAACACTTAAGTTGTTTATAAAACTCTTCCCTCTGGAGTGTATACAGAAACTCACCTACATCTAACAATGTAAAAGACAAAGAAACTTTGGATTTGGTGGAAATTTATTCAACACCAAACCAAATTTATAGGGATTGATTCAACAGTACACTAAGATACTTAACCCAATACAAAAATTCTTCAAGCCCCAGAGCATAAATAGAATAGAATAAAATATAAATGTCCTTTATTGTCCCACACCTGTGTTGTGACACAGAAAGGTAGGTTTTGGCTATGAATAATAATTATTGATAAGATAAATATTTTATGTAAAAATGAAGTTTGGGGCACCATCCTGGGATCCAGGAAATTAATAATAAAAGCCAAATAGTTACGTCTCAGTTAATGTGTATGATTACCTGCCTGATAAAGCTGAGATAATTAAACAATAGATGAAGGAATAAGTTCTTGGCGTACTTTTAACAGCAAGTTACTGTATGTGGAATAATAACAAACAACGACTTCCAAAATACAAGATTTTATTACAAAAATAATTCATTTTTTCATTCAAAATGCTTTAATCAACAAAGTCACTAAGCTAGAAACACACAAATAAAAAAAGTAAAAGAACAATAAATACTCAAACTAACTACCAAAAGTAAACAGTGAAATGGACAAATATGCAACGAATTAGAAAACAATAACCGATAAATTGATCTTGATGTCACAGTTCAGTATGAATATGTATGCTTAAAGACCAAGGCTGTGAGTGAAGCTAAGTTAATCGTAAACTAATTGTAATTAGTTTAAAACAAATTAGCACCTTTTGGTTTGTGTTCAAACAACCAGTTCACAATGCAAAGCAGAAGTGAAGACAAAACATTCTTTGGAGGAAGTCATGTTTCATTAAACCACTTGCTGAATTAGAAATCAATAACCTTTTGCAGAATTGATGGTATTTTATAGATCAGTCACCGCAGTGATGGATATAATTTAGTATTTTGACATAATAAGAAGGCAGTTTCAAAAATGACATATGATTAATTTTTGGTGTTTAAAGTATTTATTTTAAAGCTGATCTGTATTTTCAATACCATAGGTAGCAATCTTTATTGTTTATGAAGCGCTGGCAGTCTGTAAAAGCAGGCCGGACTAATCAGATTAAGTGTGCAGAGCTAATTTATGTGGTGCATCTTAGGGCCACTGTGTTTTAGCGATGCACCAAAGAACAAAGGAAAAAGTCCTGTTGGACAGAGTAACTCTTGTTGCATGATTTAAAACGACTCTATTAGTAAGAAACCTTTAAAAATACCCAAACAATTTAGGAAATTAATGCAGCAAAAACACAGTGAAATAGACAAACAATTCTTGAAATTGTTTTTATCCTAGGCTAATTTATGGCTGCCCAAACACAACCTTACTTGAACAATTCTTAGCTCTCCATGGAAGGATGGATCAGCCGTCCTGGAGTACCGGCCGTTCAGTGATTCTCCAGATCACACAGATGGCCAGTCCGCCCCTGCTGGGGAATCAGCGCTGAAGGAGGGACGTTAGCAGCACCTGAGCGGAGCGCTAATCGGGAAGCTTTGGTGTTCGGGGAGGCCAGCAAGTCACCGTTACCCAGAACTCGGGTCGTCCGGTTCCTCTCAGTTTGGTTCCGTTCGGCTGAGCATTCTTCTCTCGTGGACCGTTCCCTTTTTGAGGGCAGATTTCAGCCCAGCAGCTCCTGGCTCTGCGTTGTCATGTGAGCAGCTGTGGGCCAGTACACAATACAGTGTGTCAGCGAGGCTCATGTAATTCAAAGATTCTTTCTGCAGGCTTAAACAAGTCAGGTTCAGGGTTTATCCCATCGGCTGGATACAGTTCACCGAATCAACAATCAGCAGGCTGTTGTGTCTTTGGATCGCTCCCCTCCCCTCCCCTCCTCTCCCTCGCCAGCGAGGATGGAAGTCAAAAGCACCGATTTCTCTCCCGATGCGAGTCCAGCGGGCTCACGAGGAAAGGAGTTCAAAGTTTAGAGCGGCAGCTGGTTTGTTTTGAGTTTGGCTTTTCACAACTCCTCCTCTTCCTTTTGAAACTATTGCAATGTGTGATTTAGCACTCCTACTGGCTGGAGGTCTGTGTTTTGGTCCAGTAACCATGGCTGAGTTCCAACACTGGGGAGATTCAGACATAACAGTGATAAAGTGATAAAGTCTATAAAACAGCTAAGACATAGTCCTTAAACAATATTTTTAATGAACACATTAGATAGTAATGTCTGAAGAAACAAAAATATTTTACACTGAAAATGTATGAATGGGTTTACACGAAATCTTAAAATTTGACGTTTTATATTTTCACCAATAATAGAGAAAGTGGTACTATTTGTTTAAATGCAAACTTTATTCATTAACCTATAGCAGTGGTTCTCAAAGGTGGGGGGGGGGGGCAGAGTCATTGCGTACGAATGGATAAAATAAATGCTGGGACACTGCTAACATAATGGACAGGTTTTTGACGAGGCTCCCACATATACGCAAAGCAGAACATAAAACATCACCAAACATTCATGTAAACGGACTTCCTTCAAAGCCAAAAAGTAGAAAAGCGTATCTTGCCTTTGGTTTTGTAACACCAAACATCTGCAAATGTTCAACAAAGCTCAAAAAATGTTTAGAATCGAGTGGCAAAGTGTAAAAAACCTCACAGAGTTAGAGGATTTAATACTGTATTATGGATGATTTCAACATTGACTGACAACAGCAGCCAGAACACTACCAGTTATTCCTCTGTCCAGTAAAACCACAGGTCGGGCTAGATATTTTTGAGGGGTAAAAAAAGTGAAAAATATCCATAATCTATTTTTACAAGTCTTTTTTTATTATAACATATTCAATTGTGTTTTTTTTTTTCATTTTAAATATTTATTCTGAACAAACTGAACTGAGAACTACATATAAACACTGAAATGAAACGATTGCACTTAAAATACCAACAGTTGAAGTTAGGCTTTAACGCACAGTTTCACATCCTCCTCCCGGTCTGCATGCAACAGATCAATCAAATGTTTCAATTGGGATTGTTGCAGAGGTTATAGTCATGAGGTTTGGGATTTTTGCATTGGACAAATGACTTATCATGGGGGTTTAGATGTTGTTCTGGAGGCTGAATCCATGCGTGAACATTTTCTTATAAACCAGAAAGTAAAAATAGTTTGGGAACCACTGAACAATAGAGACAAAAACAAAATGTTTAGTTAAAAAGAAAGTGATAAAATTCAATGCATTTCTTTTAACAAGTAAACTAAATGATGTCGTTTAAAACTTACAGAACCCAATAGCTGTGATGAAATCAAACTAGTCAATTCAAGATTAAATTCTCAACGACCGAGGAATAAATTCATTAACAGAATTGCCTTAAATTTAAATTGTTCCCCCATTTCTATTAATTTTCATTTCTCACTGCTTTGAGTTTTCTGTGTTGACACATTGATTTCTTTCTTTCTGGACATTTTCCTTCTGAACACTTTGTTTAAATCCAACAAAAGTTCACTGAAATCTTAACAACATCTTCATATACAGTGTTTATTTATCTTCTTGAATCAGTTTCAGAATCCTCTCAATTGTTTCAACCGACAGATTTCTAGTTTCGGCCATTTTTCCTGTTATGTAACCACATGTAACATCTTGTCTAGCTCCCTCTAACAGCAGCAGGATAATTTCCATAATTATAATTCTGCATGGTTTTATTTTGGAAATGTAAATTACAGGTCAATCCCATAGTTTTCTTTTACAAAATGAAGTTATTCTATATCATCCATAGATCATTTCTATTTATAACAATAATATTTGTCTTTTTTATGTGTTTTACACTGTCAGAATGTTTGGCCCCTAAACAAAATAGTTCTTATCCATGATCCTTTTTTCTTTTCCAAAAAGTACAACTGACGAACAATCTTTTAAAAGTGGAAGTTCTCTATTTCTGCCAGGATTTGTTCTAATGATTTATCCAACATTATAAAGGTTATAAAGGTTTATGAAGTTATCACTCTTTAAAAAAATTTGGCATGATAGAAAAAGTCCAATTCAAAATAAAAGTTTTTTGTTGTTGTTGTTTTAGATATTTTAGAACATACCATAAACTATTATAGATAATAAAAGAAATCTTAAATACAGATTCACATGTTTCATTAAAACAGCGACTCACTTCTTGGTGTTGGCCTGTTTCTTTTTTTTCATGCTTCTGGAAGAAATTTGGTTTCCTCTGGACCCGTAGCGTTCTCCACAGCTGTAACGTCAAAAAGCATGTGAATAAATGTTCCGCTATAAACTGATGTAAAATGTAATCCAGAAAAAAAATATCTACAACCCCAAAAAAAGAAAAACTTACATAAAATACAGAGCTGGGGCTAAAACAGATCAGAATAATGAGTGGCTTTACTTACGTTGAGGTGGACGCTTGGCTGAAATAAATAAAGAAAGAACTTTTAAACTTGCCTTATAGAAAATCCTTTCATTTCTGCCCTATTTTGAATGATGCTATCCAATGAGCATTTTTAGATCAACATACATCTAAACAAATTGTTTATAAACCTCTATGCTAAATGTGGTAAAAATTAGGTTTAAAAATTAGACGTGTTTTAACATCTACGATTGGTTTTAGCCGACATTTACATGCCTTAAAAAAGAAATGAAGAGAACAAGTCAGCTTGTTTCCGACTGAGGACCCGTTAATTACTGTCCAAGTACTTCTACCAGGTAAGTCACACATTATGAGATAATACATGAGTTCAGTGAATAAGCCGAATTCATAAAATTTTTTTGTCTCAAATAAAAATGATAAAATGATTGGTCTTTTCTATCTTGGTAAAGGTCAAATATCAGCATATCTGTCTCTTACCTTTATTCTTCTTGTAAATACTGAATCCAATCAGACCAATGAGACCAAGAACAGCCACAGCTACAACAACAGGGATGATCAGACTGAAGGTGTTTGCTGTTGAGAAAACAAACCAGGTCTCACTCATAGAGTCAAAGGTTCCTTCATGTCTTTAATCCCAGTTTGTCTAAACATTATGACCAGGTTTTAGCTTTGTTCATCTTCTGCTTGTTCTGGTTTCTGTTCTCTATGTTTGTCTTCCACTGAACAAACTCACACCTCCAATAAGCTCAAATGTATTTGTTTTCAGCTACTATAATTGTGAGTCGTTAATTCAGTATTAATGCACAAAGATTTTTGAAGTGTTATAAAACTGTGAATTATATTAATTGTGGCACAAAGTCTCACATAACCTTACCCCCAAAATTAGTAAAGGTGATAGTTTTTGTTAAAAAAACGTATTGGTTATTAATAAAAGAAGCTCAACAACTGGAGTAGATTGTATTAGCAGCAAATCCCTTGTTTTAACTTTTAATATATGGTGGAGGCATAATGATCCCCAAAAAATGCTTTTGATTCTTAACCATTAAACTGAATGTAAATCTGAAAACAAACGCAAGGCAGACAGAACTGTATAATTAGCAGATATTTACCCATAAATAAACATGGAGCTTTATACAGTTACTTACATTCATTAGTTAAGATCCTCGTTTTCTCCAGTGTATGGATGTCGTCTTTGACTCCAGAGAGCTGAAACACACATTCATACTTGCTCATATCTTCAGATGGAGCAGATGACAGATCCAGATCAACAGTCATCTGGAAGGTCCCATCATTGTTAGGGAGGATCTCTCCTTTGACCACTCCATCATGGATCTCCTCTCCATCTTTCCTCCAGAACATTTCTGCTCTGTTAGGATAGAAACCTGTAGCGTGGCAGCTGACTGGAGAGGAGGAAGACTTCTGGAGGAAGGACACTGATGGACGTTCTGGAGAAAGAGACACACAAAGTTCAAATATAAAGTGTTTATAATTACGCATATGTGAGACAGGCTTCAGAACTGAGGCATACACAGTCAAAATGTAGTAGATGAATTGTTATGTAGAAGAGAGATAGTAAAATTCTCCTTGAGTTATTCTAGTAAAACAAGGTATTTAAATATTCTGGTCAAAAAATAAAATTAGGATATGTGATCATACCTGTTCTAATCAGAGAGCTTCTCCCGTAGCTGACATACTTCTTTAGCCATTCAGGACAAATCTGGTTCATGTAGTTCGTTGCTAACCCCAGATTAGCTTTGTCATTGTTCCATTTGTTTTTAGTAATTTCAGCCTGATGATGTGGAGCAATCCATGTGTTTGTCTCCACATCCCATACTAGCCAGTCTTCCCCATCATAGCCATGCTGTTGATAGCCAGTAATCTGTTGGGTCTCATCATCCCACGCACAGCTGTACATGTACTGGAAAATGTGGACACCTAAAAGTGAAGTGTGATTATGTACATTACTCTATTAACTGCAGATTTGACTTTACTAACACAAAAACAGAGGCAGAGAAAGTGTGAAGACATTAAAATGTCATTATCATCTATAACAACTTTCATTATATACAGATTCTCTGTCAGCAGAGTTTATCTACATTGATGAAGATAGCTTGACTTAAGGGGAGATGATGGACTGAACCGAGCTTTAACCGGATCATGTCAGCCTCTCAGCTACAGTTTCTACATGAACTAAAACAAGAACCCAGCCTCGGTAAGCTGGAGAACGGCAGAACCTTTTGCTGAAGGTCGTCTGATGTCTACAAGGTTTCTCTACTGACTGTCAGTGACGGAGACGCAGAGTGGGAATCATCTCCAACATCAGGTTTTTACTCCGATTTTAGCCTTTACTCTTCATCTGGATTATTTCTTCACTATGATAAACAAATTACTAATGATTCATACTCCTGACGGCACTGACAGCCAGCAGTTGTTTCAGAATCAGAATCAGCTTTAATGGCCAAGTATGACACATACAAGGAATTTGACTCCGGCAACTTTTCTCTCCAGTACAGAACTTAAATAAGTGAAATAAAGAAATAGATACAAATAAATAATAAAGGATAATATATACACCAAACCGGGGTTATTTTACAGTGAGTATGTACAGCAGTGCAGAGTTATAGTTTATTATGTGAATGGACTCACACTCTGTGACTACACAGAGTTCATCAGAGCGACAGCCTGGGGGAAAAAACTGTTCTTGTGTCGGGTGGTTTTGGCGTACAACGCTCTGTAACGCCGGCCTGATGGGAGGAGCCTAAACAGATTGTGGCCAGGGTGTGAGGGGTCTGTAGTGATTTTTCTGGCCCGCTTCTTGACCCTGGACTGGTACAGGTCCTGAATGGAGGGAAGATCAGTACCTATGATCCTCTCTGAGGACCTGACTGTTCTCTGCAGTCTGTCCTTGTCTTTTTTGGTGGCGGATCCGAACCAGACAGAGATGGATGAGGTCAGGACAGACTGGACTATTGCTGTGTAGAAGATGGTCAGCAGTTCCTGAGGCAGGTTGAACTTTCTGAGCTGACGCAGAAAGTACAGCCTTTGCTGGGCCTTCTTTCTTATACAGTTAATGTGGGAGGTCCACTTCAGGTCCTGTGTGATGGTGGATCCTAGGAACCTGAAAGACCCCACTGTGGGGACTGGCCTGTTGATGATTATGAGAGGAGATGTTGATGGGGGTCTCTTCCTGAAGTTCACTGTCATCTCCACAGTTTTGAGCGGGTTTAGCTCCAGGTGGTTCTGACTGCACCAGAGGACCAGCTGTTCCACTTCCCCTCTGTATGCAGACTCGTCACCATCACGGATGAGTCCAATGATGGTGGTGTCATCTGCAAACTTCAGGAGTTTCACAGAAGGGTCCCTTGACGTGCAGTCAGTGGTGTAAAAGGAGAAGATCAAGTTTTAACTTGATTCTACCTAATCAGGTTCAACTTTCACCATTAACCAAGCAGTCTATAGCCTATTGTCACTGTGACCTTGACAAGTCATACTCTTGTGTTTCATTAGTAAATATCGAGTCTTTTGTGCAATTAATTAGGTTAACACAATAATATCTTTATTATAAACTTAACTGTTTTGAATCTGTTTAAAGATTCTTGCATTAATTTTCAGAAAACTCTCCAAATGTTATGCAATTACATTTCTCTCAAAGAATAGTTTTTCTATTTAAATTTTTCCCAAAATCAATTAAAGTGTTTAGTCAGAGACACTTTTAAATTAAAATCAACTGATCTAATCTGTCTTTTTTCAAATAATCTAAATCAGGGGTACACTCCTGCTCAGCAGTTCTAATGAGGCATCTTCAAGCATACATAAACAATACAAGCAATAATAGGCCAATCTTTAAAATATTTTGAATATGACGCACTAAATTAAAACTCAATCAAGGGTTAAACGATGCGGGTCTGGTGCACATTATTAATTATTATTAATACAAACTCTCAGCTTTGATGGGCCGCAGTCAAATTATGCTGCGATGTGAAGTTGCTCTGCCGATAGAAGTACAGAGACCTGTTGAGTAAAGCAGGAGCATAGAAAAAGATTTAAATCTTAATCTTATACACAAACAGAGCCCAGCAGTTTAACAAGTGTCTGCCAAACTTGAGATTGAGGCATAGTGGAACAGACCCCTGGGAGGGGGGAGGGGGCACCATGGGGACACTGGACATGGAGCTGTCCGCATGGGAGATTCATCTTTCACTCAAGCAAAAATTTTAAGTTTGTATTTAATCTATTAACATGCTTTACACTTTGTTATATTAGGTTGTTATTATGATGACCATAATCGTGATGATTTTTCATGAGTCTGATGTTTTTTTCGGTGCCCCATGGGCATTTGGTGCCCTACGCGCAGTGCGTGAAGCATGTGGGCGGAGCACCAGCACTGTCAATAGGTCTTGCTATATTCTGTTCATTTCTCTTTCTCATTATTGTTACAAAGATGTTGTCATATAGGTCAATTCCCTTGTGTTCAGCTTCTTAGTTTATTATTAAGTAATTTCCCATTACTTCTCTTCGATCACTGTCAGGTATTTCCTTTCCTTTTGTATATCTTTTAAGTCCTAGTTTAGTTCCCTTTTTTTATTTGTTAATTGGGTTTACCTTGGTTTCCCTGCTTTCTTTCTGCCACAGCCGTACCACATTTCCTCTGATTAGTTGATCTGGTTCCTTTGTCATTTTCTATCACTGACTCAGTATTTAAGTGTCTGGTTTTTCATTGTTCATTGCTGGATTCTTCATTACATTATCCATTTCACTGCTTGCTTTACTCCTGCAATCTTTCCCCTGTAAATTCAAGTCCTCTGCTTTCCCTCAGTCCATTTCTGCACTTGGGTCATTTTTAACCACAAACATGATAGTATATCCTGTACTTAGAATAATACAAGTTTTGGAAAAAGACAAAGGTTAACTTAAAAGAACTCTGGTCACTTTTCCACTAACAGTGGAAAGTAATCTACAGTTTACTCAACTATTAAAAATCTGCCCTTATGACACTAGTCTGTTCGGTGTAATGATGTAACTATAAAAGCTAAAAATTATTTTAAAAAACGAGATTTTAATTACTAATGAAAATAAACAAAAAACTGTTTAAAAAAAGTATTTGTTCAAGTCATGTGGGAATTTTGAATCATGACAAAGAACAAAATTTTCAAAATTAAAATTAAAAACTTTGGCAAACACTCTTTAACCTATGCTATGTTTAGGCTTCAGGTTAAGTAACAAAAGAAATGGTGATCTGTGCAAAGATCTGATACAAAGTAAAAAGGAACAAAATATTAAATAATAATTTAAACAAAAACAAACCTCCCGTTTGGTTGAAGCGCTGCTTTACAACTTCAATGTTGGCTCTGAAGATCTGCTGGGTACCCAAACAGATGTGAGACCCAAGCTGCCAGTACTGTGGATCGTCTTGAGTTACTTTGTTCATCCAGTCCTGTTTGGGGACTAACTTTTGAATTTTGCTGTCACAGTAAACTGTCTGGACGTCATCAATCATACTAACAATCACAAACTCTGGAAAGCCTTGGATCCCAACAGACGCTGTGTAAAAACTCTTGTAGGTGTGATTCACTGTAAAACAAAGTAAAAATATTATTTTCTCTTTTTTTTATTGTAGCTTGAAAACAGCATTTTAAACACAATATCCAAAAACTACAGTGTGTCCTCATAATAGAACAGTAAATAAAATGGAAGAGAACTTGATAAAACATTTGTCACTGTTTAGATGTCAGTAAGGTCAGTTCTGACATGAGATAAATAAGGTTTAAATGTCCAGACGCACAACCACATATGTGTGTGTACACATCATGGGATTTATAAAAAATTAAGCAAAAAGTGCAACAGATTGTATTCCATCCATATTTTTTCCAATTGTTTTTGAAGGGATACTACTTTGCATTTTTTAACTTAACTATTTTAAATGCAGTATTCCATTTCTTTTAAAAAATGACTATTATATTACATACTAATATCTAATAGTCAACAGTGACTACAGGTTTAACGTGCACATATAAGCGAAGAAAAATTTTCTTATGCGTCTTCGTGCAGAGTAGCTTTCATTTTATGGTCATAAGTCTAGTATTTACTTCTCTGATAACACTATATAATTAGGTCATGTGATTCTTCACACAAAGAAAAGAGTGGGATAAAAACGAAATGTTAGGGAGACTGCACTGTGACATAATGCATTTAATCTGAGTGATAATCATAAGCAAAATAAAAACTGTTAATTTATTATTCTTTTAATTCAGTATTTTGTTTTATTTTGGCTGAGAGGTCATTCAATGCCATGGTAAAAGAAACGCTACATTTGATTGGTAGTAACATTCAAATCTAAAATAAATCTAAAATAAACTGCAGTGTTTGCAAGGTGAACTTAAAGGCCTTAAACTCTTTTAACAAGCAAGATCCAATGAGTTTACTGGTATGTTGTTTAATCTTGATAAAGCCACTACCAGCCCATTTTACATGTAGCCTAACCCATAGACAGGGGCGTAACCAGGGTCTAATGAGTGATTTATCATCCTCTTGCATTCAATCGCACCTTTCCTTAGTGGTTTAAGATTCATTTAATCACTGTTGCACAATTAGCGTGCTGGCTTAATTATCAGCAACATTAATAGTAGTTTAAAGACAGTTTTTGTTTATCATGATTACTATTAATAAAATGAATAGTTACAAGTACTACCTGCTCAGCAGGAACAAATAACTAAGCTCAAGTCTTAGTCTCAATTTACCGTTAGTGTCAATCTGGAAAGATTTAACAGCTACAGGTTAAAAAAGCTTGTGTGAATCAGCAAATCACAGAAAATAACACAATACTGATAGAGCACCTCTTCAGAATAAATGTTTTGTACAGGCTACAAAACTGATTTATATCAATCCTGGGTTACCTAATAAAATATAGACAAAACATATTTTGCAGTGTGAATGAGAGTAATTCTGAAATATCAGTGAAAACCCTGTCTTGATACGTTCCTGGTTTCTCCCACCAATTGATCTCTTTCTCTCAGCAAGTTCTAATCTCTCCTTACCTGTAAAAGACCCTGTCATCTTCCCTGCTGCTGACCTCTAGTCTTAGTACTCCTCCCTGACTCTGGTCTTTCCATTTTGGCAATAAAGATATGAAAATGTTGAAAGCAAAATTTTGGATTTTGGTAGCAGTGAAATTACTGAGGAAATTAGCCTCAAACTCCCTTTAGTGCCACTGATATTTTTCTCAGCCACTTATATTCTCTTTTCACCTTTGCAGACCCTCCCTGACCAAGCTCTGTCTATTTTGAAAATAAATATTTCTTTCAAATATGAGAAATGCAATAGTGAGCACAAGTTCTGCACAGAACTTATAGTCCGGGGGACAGAGAAAAAAATGAGATACTTGTTTGAAGCCGTAATGCGATGAACACTGTCAACAACACTGTCATTTGCTATTCTCCCAATCAATCACCAACCAAAACCTCATAACATGTTTTATTTAAACATTAACTGATTTTCAGCATACAAATTCTTTAGGAAAACAGAAAAAGCTCTATGTACAAAAACAAACATAAAATATAATTAAAAAATTATAGTTTGAGTTGATATATGATATATATATATATATATATATATATATATATATATTTATATATATATATATATATATATATATATATATATATTACCTCAAACTATAATTTTTTTATTATATTATGTTTTATGTTTTGTTTTTTACATAGAGCTTTTTCTGTTTTCCTAAAGAAGTATGCTGAAAATCAGTTAACGTTTAAATACAACATGTTTTGCATATATATATATATATATATATATCCATCCATTTTCCATAGGGTTGCGGGGCGGCTGGTGCATATCTCCAGCAGTCAAGGGGCGAGAGGCAGGGTACACCCTGGACAGGTCGCCAGTCCATCGCAGGGCAACACAGAGACATACAGGACAAACAACCATGCACACACACTCATACCTAAGGGCAATTTAGAGCAACCAATTCACCTAACAGTCATGTTTTTGGACTGTAGGAGGAAGCCGGAGTACCCGGAGAGAACCCACGCATGCACAGGGAGAACATGCAAACTCCATGCAGAAAGACCCCAGGCTGGGATTTGAACCCAGGACCTTTGGCCGTCATTTCGGCCACGTCGCGACATTTTTAGATCCAAAGCAACCTGCTTCGTCTTCCGTGTGAGAAGACCTTGGAAAACCACGTAGGACAGATGTGAGCCAATAGAAGTGTCCTGTCCGTAACGGTCACTTAAAACTAGGTTGAATAGCCAATGTATGATTCGTTAACAAAAGTGAAAGTAAAACATTTATTCCTCTGCTGTTACAATGTGTTTTTGTTAGTTTGCACTTTTTGTTTACAAAACTCCTAATTTTTAGTTTTGCCTGTTTTTCTTGTTTGAGCCAATTCAATTTTTTAAAATTCTTTTTTGAAGGGTAATTTTGTTTAATTTTGTTCATCTATTCTTTTGTATCGGTTATTTTATTGATTAATATTAAATATGAATAGTGTCTTGCAGTTGCAGTGATAAATGTTCTTTAGAAATTCAAGTTCATTTATCATTCAGAAATTGTACATGCATTATCTATGCAGCAGCAGCAACAATAGTTGAAAATGGTCTCAAAGCAGCATTATCATTTATCACAATAATTTTTGGGTCAGTTTATCGTCTAGCAAAATGTTGATTACATCTAGGCTTGTGACAGTTAATGTGGTTAAATTTGGGGTTTCTGAGAGTTTTTTATCTGTTCAGGTGATTCAAAACCAAAAACTGTGGTTTCACTGACGTCTATAAATTAAGACCCATTTCTATTTTCTGTCAATTAAGAATTATTTAGAATAAGTTATAGATATTAAAAAAAAACATTTTACTTTCTCAAGAAAGTGTTTTCCTTATTTCTTTTCAGTTCTTATTTACATTTGTATATGACACAATATATATTTTTAATGATATTAAAATGCTGAAAATGATCAAACTTAGGGCAGTGGGTGGTGTAGGTGTAGAGTGGCCACCCATAATGGCTATTGGGCCTCGATGCAGCCGTCCGGGATCCGATTTCAACTCTGAAACCTTCGCTGCATGTCTAACCCCCTTCTCTCTCTCCCCATTTCCAGTCTGATATGCGGTTAATAACAGGCCACAATCAATCAATCAATCTTTATTTATGAAGCGCTTTTTATACAAAATTGCATCTCAAAGTGCTTTACAGATCAAAACTACCCCACATAAAACCACATTCTCATCCCTCCCCATCAGAATTAAAAACATTATCACATTTACACCCCCCTCCCCCCAAACCAACCCTCATGCACAGGTCAGGAAACGCCATCAGAGGAGCCATCTGCACCGGCAGCAGCACATCAACTGCAGCAGCCGAGGCACCGACACAGGGCGCCCAGAGGAGGCAGGGCCAAGACCCCCACCTCCACCCAAGCTCCACCTGGAGAGCACCCAGGCAGCTACAGCCGACCACCGCTCCCGAGGCAGAGGGCTCCCATAGAGGAAACACTGGAAGGAAGATTAAAATAACAGAATAAAATATAAAAATAAGTGGGATAAATGTGATCAGATTAAATAGTAAAACGATGATAAAATAAAATCAATTTAAACATACAAAGCAATCAAACAGACAACAATAAATAGTAATCAGTTAAAAGCTCAGCTAAAAAGCTGAGTCTTGAGCCTGCTCTTAAAAACATGAACGTTCCCTGCGGCCCTGAGGTCCTCCGGCAGCCTGTTCCAGAGGTGAGGACCATAATAATAAATGAGTGTATGTCCTGACCTTTGGGGTGACAAGGAGACGGCTGCCAGAGGAGCGCAGAGACTGCAAAGGTTCATATGGTAAAAGCAGTTCAGAGAGATAAGAAGGCCCAAGACCATTAAGACACTTAAAAACCATTAAAAGAACCTTAAAGTCGATCCTGAAATGTACGGGGAGCCAATGCAATGATTTTGAGACCGGTGTAATGTGCTCCTGCCTCCTGGTCTTCATCAGGACACGTGCTGCTGAATTTTGTAGTAGTTTTGAACCTGAGATACTCTTTTTGGGAAGACCAGAAAGCAGGGTATTACAGTAATCAATTCTACTGGAGATAAAAGCATGCATCAGTGTCTCCGTATTGGCCCGAGAGAGAATGGGGCGGACTCTGGCGATGTTCTTTAGGTGATAAAAACCTATTTTAGTAATATTTTTAATGTGAGGAATAAAAGTCAGCTCAGAGTCAAATATCACGCCCAGGTTCTTCACTTGTAAAGACGGATTAAAAGACAGTGATTGTCGTTTTGGTAAAAGTTTCTCTCTCTGAGCCTCAGGACCGATGACTAAAACTTCAGTTTTGTCCTGGTTGAGCTGGAGAAAGTTTTCTGCCATCCAGGATTTGATGTCTAAAATGCAGTTAAAAAGTGCATCCACTGGCCGTGTGTTACCGGGAGACATGGAGATGTATAACTGTGTATTATCAGCATAACTGTGAAAGTTAACTCCATGTCTTCTGATGACGCTGCCAAGAGGGAGCATATACAGGTTAAAAAGCACTGGGCCTAAAATCAAACCCTGGGGTACACCACATGTAATCTTGTGGACCTTAGAGGAGCAGGTATCTAGACAAAAGTCCTGTCTGTGAGATAGGATGTGAACCATTTGTGAACAGCACCAGAGAGGCCAATCTGTTTTAAACGGGTTAAAAGAATAGTGTGATCCACTGTATCAAAGGCAGCGCTTAGATCCAGTAGAACCAACACTGTCACCCTCTGTGCATCATAATTTAATCTAAAATCATTTTAAATCTTAAAGAGGGCCGTCTCTGTGCTGTGGTTCACCCTAAAACCAGACTGAAATTTCTGTAGGACATTGTGTTCATTAATGCAATTATAAACTTGAATTAAAACAAGCTTTTCTAAGATTTTGTTAAAGAACGGTAAGTTAGATAACGTTTGAAAGTTCTTAAAATAATTGAAATCTAAATTGCTCTTCTTCAACAAGGGGCCTCACCGCAGCCTCTTTAAAGGTGGCAGGAAAAAACCCCGTCTGAAGGGAGCAATTCATCATGGATAAAATCTCATCTCTAAAAGATCCATAAAATTGCTTAAAAAAAGAAGTAAGAATAGAGTCCAAAACACATGTGGTGGGCCTCACTGAGGAGAAAACTTTGTCAAGAATCTCAGCTTCTACCAGGACAAAATTGTCCAGCGGTTCGTCTGGTAAAGACACACACTCTCAGATTTGTCTGAAACCATGTTACTTTGAGAAGATAAAAATCTTACATCTGATGGTGTCTACCTTCCCTCTGAAGTGGTCTGCAAACTCCTCACAGAGAGTGTTTGAGGGGTTTTTCTGAAATGCATAAGTAGCACGGTTACATTTTTTTGGCAATTGTTGAAAAAATTATTTTGGGATTATGTTTATGACCTGAAATGATTTTGAAAAGGTATGCATTTCTTGAATTTCTTACTGCGTTATTGTATGCTTTGAGAAGTTCTGTATACATTTGATGGTTAATCATGATTTAATTTTTTCTCCATTTTCTCTCTGCCACTCTGCAATTCCTCTTTTGAAGTTTTCATTTCTCCACGGCGATGCAAGTTTTGAGTGTATACTTTTACCTTTTATGGAGCAAGCAGGTCGAGAGCGGATTGAAGCCTACTGTTAAAATCATTGACAATAAAATCACAGGGGCCGGTAAAGCAATAGGAGGAGTCTTTTCAAAAACTTCCATATTTGACCTCTAGATACATAAAAAAATATCAATGTACTATACATGTGCAATGCCTGCCAGTATTTATTACTACCCCATTTTTAGTAAGTGATCTGTTGACTTCTTGTTTAGATGCATATATCAAATATCAAGCCAAAAAGAAGCAGATAAAAGCAAAGACTTTTAATATCTGGGTTTGGGTGTCCTCTCTGCCCCAAAGACTGGAAGTGATCAAAGTGATCCAGGGGCATTTGGGAAACCACACTGCAAATGCAGTGCATTTCCATGGTATGTAAATCAGAAAAATCTGTTTCAGACTTTAACATATAAATGCAATTTTTAATTGCTGTTTGTGTTATTGTGTGTATAAGGGCTTCAATTTTGTTTAGATTAAAGTGTCGTCCTTTTTTTGAAGCATGCCAATATTGTTATAGCTTTAACATAAATCACTTGTCTTTTACAGATAACATAATCTGCAGGTGCAATTTGTCTTGTAGAGTTGGCGGCCACTTCCATTGTCCTTTTTGTGACAAGACAGTTATTCGAAATGGAGGTTTGATGTCACATCTGACTGACTTCTAGGGATCAGAAGAAGGTAATCGAACATAATCTTTGAGAAATTAGATTCTCTCATTGATTACATGTTCACCATTTACTCTATGCTTTCAGACACTGCATGGTAACCTGGTAAAAGGAAAAATACATTCCAACAGAATGTACCTGTGGCAAAGCCCATCATCCTCTTTGTCCCTGAAGCAGCACCTAAAGCTGAGGACGCTGAATTTAAGTGATCAGCAGGTATATGAAAATATCATGTTACGTGTGTCTCTATATAGTGTCTGTATAAGGATGTATTGGTTTTTGCCTATGTCATCAGACCCTAACCCTGCTACTGAGGGTCATTGAGGAGGCCACAGGAGTCGGAGCCAGGCTTTTGGATTTCGTTTTTGATGTTTTGCTCGCTGAGGTAAGATGGTCTATCTATGTGGTTTGTGAAATTGGAGAAATTTACTTGGTGATTGTGGTCAACATTTCATCCATTTGGAATGTAGAAAACAAAGCAGTGCATTCTATAAAGCACTACGAGGTATGATTGAATAATTTCTCTGTTTTTCAGATGCTAATAAGCATCCTGGAGAACAAAGGAGTGACAAGGCTACAAGCGGAGATCCTGATGGCCAGGAGCAGCATTTCTAAAGACTGACATTCCATTTTTTTATTCATTGTTGTTTTTTTACTGATCATTTTGAGCTTCAGTTTTACTTTTTCGTCTTTGTTGTATAAGCTTTTCCCTTGTTTCCTTTCTGTTTTTTCTGTTTTATGGTGATTTGGGAATAAAAAAGTAAAGTTTTCTGTTAAATTTAGAACTCTTGTCAAGTTCTTAATGTTGCAAGTAGTGTCATGAAGAAAACTTGGTTAGTCTTAAAAGCTAATTTCAATTTAGCAGGTTGGTTATTGAATTTTATTTAAGGAATAGAATAATAATTTATGAGTAGTTAATGACATGTTCCAGAGGGGGATGGCTAATGGCTGGAATGATCTCCTGATTTTTTTTGTTTTACAGCAGATCCAAAGAAAACTGTGATTAAACACAGTCTGTTGTGAACCTCGCTGTGTTCTGTCCAGGATAGTCGAACCCCGGATCCAGGAGGAACAATGCGGTTTTCGTCCTGGCCGTGGAACACTGGACCAGCTCTACACCCTCAGCAGGGTCCTGGAGGGTGCGTGGGAGTTTGCCCAACCGGTCTACATGTGTTTTGTGGACTTGGAGAAGGCGTTGGACCATGTCCTTTAGGGAGTCCTGTGGGGGGTACTCTGGGAGTATGGGGTACCAGCCCCCAGCCCCCTTGATATGGGCTGCTAGGTCTCTTTATGACCGGTGTCAGAGTTTGGTTGCAGGCAGTAAGTCAGACTCGTTTCTGGTGAGAGCTGGACTCCGCCAAGGTTGCCCTTTGTCACTGATTCTGTTCATAACTTTTATGGACAGGATTTCTACACACAGCTGTTATTAACTGCTGTGTGTTTAAAATCTTTTATTACGCAAGTTAAAATAAGCCAAAAAATAACAGTAGAAAGATTTTTTAATAGTCCATATTTAGAATATGCAAAATAACACAGGAAACATTTCTAAAACTGAAAGCTATATGAAATTAAGCACAAAGGCAAATATCTTCAAATCCTAACTAATATAGATCTAATAATGATGTTTCTCTGTTGCACATGCTCACACTGCCGCATCAGTTTTTTAGTCTTTATTTTACAGCTGTAACTCTTTCTTCCAGCTTCTCCTCACACTGAATAATGTTTCAGCTGATCTTCACTTCACTCCATCTTCTTCTGTTCGTTTCTGTCTGGACAGAGTTTCTGGAAAGATTCTAGACATGGAAGCAAACACACCTGCCCAGAAATCTACTCCCAACAACCCAGAACCACTGACCCAGGAGCTTCTTCTTTAGAAAGCAGCTAAACCTAAAAAACAATCTTTACTCCAGATAAAAGGAAAACCTGGTTAAGGGTTTTCTTACTGCTCTTTTAAAGTCTGAGCTGCTTAACGTGCTATACATATTGTTATACAATGAGAAACATAAGTATTTGATCACCCTGCGACTTTGCAAGTTCTCCACTTAGAAATTATGGGGATGTAAGAAATTCACATTGTAGGTGCATTTCTACTGAGAGACAGCATTTTTTTTTTAAATCAGGAAATCACATTGTATGATTTCTAAAGAATTTATTGGTATTTTATTGCTGCACATAAGTATTTGAACACCCGGCAATCATGAAGAATTCTGGCTCTCAAAGACCTGTTACTCTGCCTTTACAAACTGCAGTTAATGAGTACTTCAAAATGTTGCTACAAAATTTATCACAGAACAGTATGGAAGAGTTTAATTCAATGCAATCTATAGTTTGTGAAGTTAAATAACAAATAACTTCAATGTGTAATAATTGCCACTTTTATATCATAACATCGGGTTGTTCTATGCCAAGTTCTAGTTATTTAAATTAAACATTTAACAAAACCAAACAAATTCCATATTGTCATAACTCACACATAAAACCAGGAATAAACTAACTCACCCCCTGATGATGAGTTTATGAAACCATTTGAACAGTAGTTGCTCTCAGTTGTTGTTTTCTGTTGTTCTGAATTTATCAGACTCTCATCATTGCTGCGGAGACATTTTAGCTTACTGTTCTTTCTAGCACTGGTTCAGTTAATTAAGGTTTGCAGATTTTTAATTTTTGCACAGCTCTGTTAAGGTTCACCAAAGAACTGGAACAGTTGACAGGAATTGCCACCTGCAACACCAGTAAACTGAAGAAGCTGCTGCTTTCATTGAGGTGCTCACTGTATAGATCATCAGTTATTAAAGTGATTTTGATGAGGAGCATCTGGCTGCCTCTTTACTTTATTTATTTGCTTTTTATTTCACCTTTATTTAGCCAGGCAGATCCTGTTGAGATTAAAAATCTCTTTTTCAAGGGAAACCTGGCCAAGAAATGGCAGGAGCAAATATCCCACAGTTACAAAGGTAATGACAGATAACGACGCAAAAATAGTAATAAAAAAAAGAATAATAATAATGATTATATATTAATACTACTACTGCTAAAAATATTAATAATGCTTTTAAAATGGCAAGCAATCTAAATAAAACAAATATGTAAACATGTGACATAGGGGATCTTCGGTACCTGTCATACATCAACACAAACATGCCAGCTATGACCACAGTGCACTCCGCCACACATTTGTAGCAACCGGCACCGTTTGAAGGAAATTTCTTTTGTAAAGCTACACTTGCGCTTTGACTTCTTGTAAACAGCGGTGCTACAGCTCACATTATAGCGGATCAGAACCACCGACATAGCAGCAGCTCAGGGAGGACGACACATGAGGGAAAGACTGTCGCATTCCATGCATCACACCAGTTAGTTTAAGTCTGCCTATTGATCCCCTGAAAAACAATGAAAACCTGCACATTCATCAATCTATGAATGCTACCTGGATGCCCTGGACAGGACGTGAAAAGTGGACATGTCCAGGGAAAAGAGGACATTTGGTCACTCTAGCATAATACACAACAAAGATGCTCCTTTCAAAACTAAAGTGCAACATTTTTTCTGTATTTTGTAAATTTCACAATGCATAGATGAAACACCAGCTGCAATCGCATTTCCGGTAGTTTGTCCCCTTTAAATCTTTAGGTGGCATTGCAGACTTTTATGTTCTTGTCATTTAATTATTATGAAAAAAAACAATTTTGAACACTTCTGGATCACTATCGATTTGGCATGTTTCCCATCGCAGTTAATCGACTAAATAGTGAATTGGCACACCCCTATAAATAACACCTATTTTGTCTGAAAATGTTTAGACACGCAAGGTACAGAGCTTCCCTCAGCCTTGGGGCATCAGACCCCACTATCTGTCAATCCTACTGAAGTCCCTGAGTATAGAGCCAATTTAGTTTATTTCAGTGAGGGAGTCTGCATTATTTTAAATCTGGGTAATTCAGAAGGACTTCCCTAGCAATAAATAAAATGAAACAGCTTTGGTGAAAGTGTAGAACACAATATTGAGTAAAGTACTACTATCTTTTCAATACGTACTATGTTCAATATCACTGAAAGCTATTGTGACAACGATGTACCTGGTTTTATTAAACACACCATTTCTGATCGTACTTCTAAAATCATCTTATTTACGATTTGTTAATGTTTAATATGTCATTGATAAGCTTATATAATAGGTGTTTGATTGAACTTTGCATTGATTAGTAAAAGAAATGTCACATCAAGCAAAGTAACAGTGGTCCACTGTGCGTTTATTTGTAGATATGCTGCTTAGTATAGTTTCTACATATTGGTTCTTGGGTGTGTGCATGTGTGTGTCTGCTTAAGATAGTGTATCCTACTTCCCATAAGTAACAACAAAAATGATGAATACATAATGAAATTAACACAAACCTCCATTTTGGTTAAACCGCTGCTTCACAACTTCAGTGTTGGCTTTGAAGCTCTGCTGGGCACCCAGAAGGTTTATAGTCTGTCTCTCCCAGTACTGCTGATCAGGGTTCTTACTCTTCCAGTCCTGTGTGGGCTCTGCTTTCTGGGTGTTGCTGTCATAGTGTGAGATCTGAACATCATCAAACAACCATAAACTCTGGGAAGTTTGGGACTTCAGAGAACCCAGTGTAGAAATACTTCAGAGAGTGGGTCACTGAAAAAAAGACGATGTGATTTGAATATTTACTAAATAATAGCTAAATTATCCAACATGTTCTGCATAAAGGTTAAATAAACTAAAGAACAACAGCAAATACAGTAAATCAAAAATAATAACTGATAATTACCTTAAAAGACTATTCTGAAAGATTTTCGTCTTTTGGATATTTTTGAGGGGTGTATTTACTAAAGATAAAACATTTTATGAATCAAGTATTTATTACGTTTAGTTTTAAACCCACAGCAACATTTATTTAGTATTTCTGTAGTTTAACTGTGGACCTTTATGTAATCTTAATACAGTATGTCACACATACGTACGCTACTAGTCGTTCTGTTTAATGGCAGCTAATATTTACAAATTTATTTTTCTAACTAGGTTGTTTTGTGCACATCATTGTAATAATTATATAAAATAATATAAATGGCCCTTCACTCATCTCAACCTCTCTAGTTTTTCTTTTAACTTTACCAAAAGACATTCATTTTAGATTAGCTTAGAGTTATGTTAGCTTTTAGTAAAGGAAAAGCATGACCTTTTATTTTTCATTCAGGGCTGAGAGAAAAATCAGCAAAAAGAAAAAAAACATTCTGCACAATATTTTTTTTTTATTTCATAATTTTTTACTGTTTCTGTTGTAATTCTAGCGTCTCCTGTTTAAATGAAAGCAACTCAAACATATGTAGCTTATTACGTTTTTAAATAAACTGGAGTTTGGCTGTTTTATAAAAGGCACCTAACTGAACATGTTACCATTTCTACCTCCAGTCGATACTAAGAATTCTGTCAGAATAACTAATAATTGTCTTATTAATTGTCTAATTCGATTTGGATTTTGTAAAGAATATTGTCTGAAGAATAATGAGCTGATGTTGAAATTGAGATAAATTATTTCTGGACTGGGCCAAGTGTCTTCTTTTTTGGAAACCAAAGGTCACCCTCCCCTCGGTTACTTGGCTAAATAATAAAGAGGTTTACCATTGTCTGGAGTGGTGCTAAACTGCTGCGAGGGCCGTTCCAGGCTTCTTGTAGCTTTCATTTTAGAAAATTCTCTTATAAATGAGTGAAATGTTTAACACTAAGTATTCAACACAACAAATCGTAATCAAATAAACATCACATCAAAATAACATAAAGTTGTTGTAATAACATTGATCATTAAATCTGATTCCTCTTCCATGTGAGAGGACTTTGAAAAACAAAGAAAAAGACCAGGTGTGTACCTGCAGTTCAGATTTCACCTGAGCCAATAGGAGCGTCCTTGTGTCCTAAACGTCACTTAAAACTAGAGTAAACAACCTTGTTGAGGTTTATTAACGAAAGTGAAAGTAAACTCAGTTTGTTCTGTTTTCTGGTGGTTGATGGAGCTTTATGGAATTGTTGAACTCCCTAGAGTTATAAATGGGAATTACATAATCACCATTTCGCCAATAGGATGAGCTGGACTTTTGGCACGCAGGGGAGGAGGATAATAAAGATTTCCTTAATATGTCTCATGTCATTTTCTTTCTATAAAATGCATTTATTGAAGTTTATGCTTACCTATGTACACATATACTCATGTATACTCCTGTATTTGCTTATAAGGTGTGTTTTAAAATATATAATCAGCATTAGGCTAAGTATATCATGTGTGTGAGAGCAGCAAACCACCAGGAGGAGACCTTTGCCCTGTTCCTGAAAGACAGCATCTCAAGACTCTGAATTTACATAAGCCACGACCCCCCTCAAGGGGTTTGCCCATGTATAAAAATGATAACGGAGACAAAATGTGTAGATGTTTTGGAAGAGTTGAGTTGTTAGGAGTTGTGTGTATCGGATTGTACGGAGTTGGTTTTTGGAGATTTGAACTAGTGGCAGGTTGTTGCTGCTCTTGTAGTTCATTGTGAGCTTTTGGATTTTGTATTGTAATTGCTTTTGAGTTAAGATTAAAACCTTTTAATCGACTTCCTTCTCTAAGCAAGTCTTTTTAGAGAGTATTGACTCAATTCTCTGAGAGAGCCTCATAAAGACTCCCGTTAGGGGGGTCTCCTATATGTGAAAGGCCTGGGGACTGACCGGCATTCGCTTTGAACTTATCAGACGGCAGTGCTTGCAGGGACTAGCAGGTCACGGGGGTTTGGGAATGCCTAACTCCAGGGGATAGGAAGACAGAGGTGCTTCTTAACTCTTCGTAGTGACAGCGGTCAGACGACAGAGAAACCAACCCTGGGACCAGAGTAGCCCAAATCCGTAACTGTGACACCGGACTGGTAAGTCAGGCATCTTAAATTTGCTCAACTCTGCGAGCGCTGGGTTCTGAGGAGATTCTGCGCCTCTGTCCTCGTGTTGTGACAGTGAGACAGAGGCCCAGGTTTCCAGAATCAGCCGGCGAGATGTGGAGCGGCCATAGAAAACCCGACCCAGGAAGTTCTCAGTGAAGCCTCATTAACATCTGTGTCGAAGGGAAGCATAGTTACACCTAGGAGGTTGTGCGATCTGATTTTAGTTCCAGTGACACGAATTGGACAATCTCTGGAGAGGTCATTTGTAATGGTAGAGCTCAGGGAAGCTTTTTGACCGCATCTAATGTACCTGCATATATAAGGGAATAAAATATATGTATTACTTAGAAGGTTGTAAGACTTGACTGTTCTCAGTATCCGGAGCTGAAGCGGTTTTATAGCGAACTGTATAAGTAATCAGAGCAGAGAAGTTTTAACCGTACTAGGACAGAGAGAACGTAAGTCAATAGACTCAAATAGTTAGTAAGTATTTACGCATATTTTCTAACTGGGTTGCGACCGAAGGCTCTGTTCTGTATGGGGCGTATGCAAAAAAATTACATTCGTTATAGCACGTAAAGTATACGCTTTAACGCTAACATAGTGACTCCTACTTGGTGACTGACAAGTGGGGAGTAGGCCAATATTAGACGCAGAAAGAATCGGGGGGTATTACGACTATCTGCCGGTTAACGTACGCTGAGGCCCAAACGGTTTTACCCATTTGGGTCAGTTATGGAGACTGGAAGGTGTGTAAAGTAGGCCTGTTGTAAGAGTCGAAAGATCCTCCAGTAAAATAGGAGTCCAAACCTAAAAAAGATCGGTATAGCTGATTATTCCCTATTAAAGGTTATAACTTAAAATAGTTTCCCTTTATAATAACAGGCGCTTAATTGAGTATATCACCGGCCTTTTAACAACAGTACATTCTGTTATTTCGACCGTTAACTTTGTTTTCTCTCAGTGTTTTTCTCTCCATAGAAGATATACCTGGTCTGGTATCCTGCTTGGCTGCAATGCCCTGTTGGACGGGGGGCATCGACTGGGATGATGCTCCCAGTAACTGAACATCCACTGTGTCCTGTTATCAACTTTTTACTTTCTGTAACATAGAAAGTTCTCTTATATCAGATCTTCTGTTCCTTCTGTGTTTCTGCTCTGTCTTCTCGAACCCCCAGACGGTCGTGGCAGATGGCCGCTCCTACTGAGCCTGGTTCTGTTGGAGGTTTCTTCCTGTTAAAGGGGGTTTTTTCCTCTCCACTGTCGCTACATGCTTGCTCAGTATGAGGGATTGCTGAAGGATTGCTGTGGTTGGAAAGTCTGCATCAACGGGGCCCAACCTCACGCCAATGACTGACGCAATCTGCTGGGATTCCTTGAATAGGAAACTTTTTAACTGACTGGAATGTTTGTATAAATGTATTGAAATAACTTCTTGTTAAGTGCCTTGAGATGACATCTGTTGTGAATTGGCGCTATATAAATAAACTGAATTGAATTGAATAAATGTAGTTGTAAACATTTAAAGTTTCTTCTGTGTCAGAGTTGCTATTAAAATCCAGTTTTCTACTGATCGAGCGGTCAGGTCTGGCGGAGGTTACATTTTCTCACAAAAGATTCTACAAGCCTAAATGAATACCCAAATATGAGTACCCTTCTTTTTTTTTTTACATCCTAATATATTTCTCTAAACAGTGTTTCAAGGGGGGATTGGACCTGCAACCTGCTCTTCAGAGTACCTGGAAGAAGTTGGGAGCAAAAAGTTGATTGTTCCAACAGCAATCCAGTTGAACTCTTACTTCAATGCCTATCAACAAGCTGCACAAAGGTCTCTCTCTTTCACAAACAAGATTTATACAAAGATTTAGATCTTCAGAGGAGTACAGTGTGATTGTGAAGCCTTTCACGATCACCCTTGATTTGCTGCAGGGTGAGGACACCCATTTTTATGTATCTCTACAACAAACTGTAGAACTTCAGATAAACAAAACCATAGTAACTAAGACTGACCTGTCGCAGATGACCACTGGGTTGTCTGAAATCATTGTCAGGGCAATAAAAAGTATGTAAAGTTTATTCATAAAGTGCTTTAAAGACACAAAAGTCACAAAGTGCTGAACAACCTAAATTACAATAAAGTTATGCAAAGTGTGAAGAAAAAAACAAGCATAGGAAGCACAATAAAATCATGACAAAAACCTGGGAGAATCAAACTGTTTTCAATTTGTTTTTTAAAAGACTCCAGAGACACTACAGTCTAAAAGGCCATGTCCCCCTTAGTTTTTAGTGGAAACAACCAGAAGATTCTGGGCTTGGGATCGAAGGCCGCAGGCAGCAGAGTGCTTAGTTAAAAGCTGCCACAAATAATCGATTTGCAAACATAAGAGACACAACAGAACCCTGTCCTCCAAAGATGCAGTTCAACACTGGATTCTGGAACATCTAGTTCATATAGCTGACTATTAAATAGCTAAACCACTTGCTGTTCTCAACCCATTTCCCTGAGTGATGTCTGCATGTGGGTCAGGACACTGAGCATGGATACAAGGATGCTAATATTCACCTTTATTAAACAAAATTAAATGGGAAAAATAAAATATACAGGATAAGGTAAAAATCCAAACTTATTACTGTACAACGCTTGTGCAAGTTACTGTTTTAGAAAATAAAAGTATTTTTAGATCAGGTTCATTGGGTCATAAATACACAAGGCAAACACTAAAACTCTTGCCTCTGGACTGTTATACAAAAATTTAACTATATAAAAGACAAACAAATGTTGGATTTAGAGGAAATTTATTCAAAAGCAAACCAAATTTACAGAGATGAATTCCTCAAAAGAGTGATATAATAATCCCAACACAAGAAATTAGACCATAAAGTCTATAAAACAGCAAAAAAATATTCCTTACACAAAATTTAAGATGAATACATTAGATAGAAATGTCTAAAGAAAAAACCTCTTTTAAAGCTAAAATAAAAATTAAAGACTAAAATAAACAATGCACACAAAGCTGATTGCGTATGAAAGAAAATATTTACTTTACTTCAAAAAAAAATATTAATAAAAGGTGAATATAGACACATCTAGAAATTAAATTTAGATGTGTAATCATCACCATGACGCAAAACCCGTTGTAATAATATCTGACAGCTAAATGGATTAATGTATTGTTGATTGGATAGGAACAATTTACCACACAAACACCACTTACTATTCTTACACTAACTGGCACAGTGTCTGTATAATTGTTGTAGTTTTAATTTAAATCTGACTGATATGCAACATTTACTGACATGAAAGTATTTCCTATCAAGAAAATAAAACGTGTCTAACTATAAGGTCAATCTGTTTATGTAAATCTATATTTGTATGATGAATTATTGATTCATTCACTCATAAGAAACCCCAGAAACCAGACAAAATATGAACTGAGAAAAAATGTGTTTGATTCTTCCAGATAAACTCCATTGGTCAGAATAATTGTGTTTAGATGAAAAATTCAGTTTTAATTATTTAAGCAATATGTTTCATGACAATAAAAATATCAATATCACTCCAGTGTGATTGAACAGTGTTTGAACCAGTTAATATATGGCTGTACAATATTCCCCAATTTTAAAACTGGAGTCATCAGACATCGGTTAAAATTTGACATAAATTGTATTTCACCAATAATAGAGAAAGTGATGACATTTGTATCAGTGCAACCTTTATTCGTGAACCTACAGAGACAAAAAGAAAAAATAAATTAGACAGCTCTGGAATTCAAATTCACTTAATTTAACAAGGTAAACTAAATTACTCCATTTAAAACCTACAGAACACAATAGCTGTGATAAACTCACTACTTCATGCTTAAGATTAGTGACCCAAAGATAATAAAAAAACAAACAGATTTGCCTCAAATTTAAATTGTTACTTCGATTTCTTTTTATTTGCAGGTTTTTGTCTTTTAGGTTTTTGTGCCAACACTCTGATGTCTTCCTTTCTGGACATTTTTCTTTTGTTTAGCAAAAGTTTATCAAACTCTAACCACATCTTCTGAAACAGCGTGTTAATTGTTTTTACTAGTTGGGGCCAATTTTCCTGTTATTCAACCAGATGTAACATCTTGTTAAGCTCTACACGCTTCCTCTATTAATAGCATGATTATTTCCATAAATAGACTGGTTTGTTTGGGAAATGTAAATTACAGGTCAATTCCATCGTTTTTCGTTTTTAAATATCGAATTATTCCGTATGATCCATAAAAATATTCAAACAATAATAATAAACAATAATTTTTACAAAGTCAGAATTTTCGGCTGCTAAACAAAAAAAGGGTCATGATCTGCTGTCCTTTTCCAAACGTGGAGATTCCCTTTTTCTGCCAGAAATTGTTCCACTGATTTATCAAAGTTGTTGTTGGAAAGGCCAACAGGTGGCGCATGCACGAACACACTCTTTTTTTCTACGGCAGAGCAGAGGAGACGGCAGAGTCTTTAGTTAGTTTATGGTTTTAAGTTGCCTTCGTGTGCGTAAATACCCGTTAAGTAAGTAATCCTTTGTTTATCTGTCAAGTTTACAGACAAGTTTTTGTAATATGTTCTAAATAAGTTTGCCTTCCAGTGTTTTGAATGTTTGTACTTTACAGTTAAACTTGTTATTCCCATGAGCCGTTTGCATTGCCTTTCCGTATGGCCAAGCACTTGCCCATTGTCTATTTTGTACATGCCTGCCAAGTTATGGCGTTAGTTGTGAAAGGGTTTGTAGTTGTAACATTTAGATTATTCCAGAAGCCTCGTGGTATCCAGGTGATCCCCGATACGGCCACTAGATGTCCCTCCCGTAACGTGCAAGCCCTCGTAATTTCCCTGTACTCACTCAGCTGACACATTATTGCACTTTATTATCCCCTGTTGAATAGTAATTATTCATATTCTGGTATTGTGTTAGTAGCAACCACCTTGTCAAAGATATACTTAATATTCATTTGTTTCTCTCCTATTGTTTCTTTGTATTTCAGACCACACATACACAGAGCCCCGTACACTAAATGCTTCCCCAATAGGTCAACTTTTCCCTTATTAGTCCTGCATCCTTATTATGTGTGCCCTCCTGTGCATTGCTGTGTTGCTACCATTGTTCACGAATCACAATAAAGAGGTGAAGTTCAACTGAAGCCTTAACCTGTGTTCTTACCGACACACCAGGAAGACACCCTTCAAATTCCTCACTTATACAGTCCATCCACCTATCAACCCCCAGCTCATAAATAGTTGTATAAATGTGACTTTTTATAAAAGTTTAATAAACGACCACGCTTTAAAAATGGGCATGGTTATAAAACTCCCAATTTAATTTTTTTATATATGCCTCAAACTTTTACAGATAATTAAAAAATATCTTACATACAGGTTCCTATGTTTCATTAAAATAGTTACTCACTTCGTTGGCCTGTTTCTGGTTTTTCATGCTTCTGGAAGAAATTTGGTTTCCTCTGGGCCCGTAGCGTTCACCACAGCTGTAACGTCAAATAGCATGTGAATAAATGTTCTGCTTTAAACTGATGTAAAATGTAAAGAAAACATTCAGAAAAAATCTCTACCACCATAAAATAGAAAAACATTTAGATATTTTAGAGCTAGGGATAAAACAGATCAGAATAGTGAGTGGCTTTACTTACGTGAAGGAGGACGCTTGGCTGAAACAAACACATAAAGAACTTTAGATTTTGTCTAAAAAATATCTTTTCTCTACTGCCTTATGACAGATAGCAGTTTTATATCAAAAATAAATTAAACAAATCCTTCACAGACCTCCAGGCTAAATTTAAAACAAAGACATTGTTGAACATCTAGAACTGGTTTTAGTCGACATTTATATGATTAAAAATGAAGTGAAGATAAAAAGTCAGCCTGTCTCAAAGTGAGAACTCGTCAATTACTGACCAAGTTCTCCTACCAGGTAAGCCACAGAATATTAAATAACATACTTGTTAAGCAGAAATGTTGTGTGGTGATCATGGTTTAATTGTTATTATGGGAACTGAGAACCTTTATTTTTTTTACTATTAAAAATGATCAGTTTCTCATAAGATGATCTGAGCACAGGATCATCTCTGCGTTAGTAGAGGAGCTGCTGCTGTATGAGAGTCAAGTGCTGTTTGGAAATTATAATTCATCCTGATTAACTTAGTTTTGTATTTTTATGAAAACAAATGTAACTTTTTTCTCTGGTAATATCTGTTAAACAGCAGTTTGTACAGCTCAAATGTTTAATGGCACCTTAGAATAAAATGCTTATTACCATCTACCCAAAAAACCAATTGTTTTTCAACCCACTGATATTATCACAATATCACAACTAAAACAATGAATTTCATTCACACTGAATCAAATGGAAATGTTTTTGAGCTTTGGATTAAACTAACATTTTTATTTAACAGATTTCTATGGCACAAAGTCTAAATTTAAACCACTTTTAGAGCAGGAAGTCTTGTTTGGTCTAAACCTAGGCTAAATATGTAGGTCTACATCAGGGCTAGACATGGATGGATCATTGACTGATGTCTAAATGTGTTCTTTATGTAGCGCTAAAGTTTAAATCAGGTCTATTTCTAACTAGATACAGGTCAACAATCAAAATATCTGTCTCTCACCTTTATTCTTCTTGTAAATAATGAATCCAATCAGACCAATGAGACCAAGAACAGCCACAGCAACAACAACAGGGATGATCAGACTGAAGGTGTTTGCTGTTGAAAAGACAAACCAGGTCACATTCATGCAGAGAAACAGGTTTCTTCATTTGTTTGTTTTCAGTTACTATCATTGTGAATGGTTGATTTAATAATAATGAACATAGATTTTTCAAGTGTTAATGCAGTGAATTGTTGGACGAAGTCTAATGTAATCTTAAAACTTTAAAATTAATAAAAGTTAACATATTTGTTAACTGATATTGATTAACAATAAAAAGAAGCAGAAACTGGAATAAATTAAATTAGTAGCAAATCACTTGTTCTAATTTGTATTTTCTAGTAAAGGCGTCTATGACAATCCAAAACAGAGTAAAGCTTGTGATTCTAAACAATAAAACTGAATGTAAACCTGAAAACACAAGACAGACAGAACTTTGTAATAAGCAGATATTTACCTATAAATAAACATGAAGCTTTACACAGTTACTTACATTCATTGGTCAGGATCCTTGTTTTCTCCAGTCCATGGGGGATGTCGTCGTTGACTCCAGAGAGCTGAAACACACATTCATACTTGCTCATATCTTCAGATGCAGCAGATGACAGATGCAGATCAACAGTCATCTGGAAGGTCCCATCATTGTTAGGGAGGATCTCTCCTTTGACCACACCATCATGGATCTCCTCTCCATCTTTCCTCCAGAACATCTCTGCTCTGTTAGGATAGAAACCTGTAGCGTGGCAGCTGATAGGAGAGGACGAAGACTTCTGGAGAAAAGAAATGGATGGACGTTCTGGAGAAAGAGACACACAAATATAAACTTTATAATGAATCGTGTTAAATGAAAAGTTTATTGGTTGAAATGTATCAGAGCTGGAGAAAGGCCTCAGGCTTGAGTCATACAGTCAAAATGTCATGAAGAAATTAGTATGTAGATGAGTGTTATAAAATGTCCTTTTTGGTAATTCTGGTAAAACAATGCTTAAATAATCAGTTCATATACACACAAAAAAAATAATCAGAAAATGTGATCATACCTGTTCTCATCAGAGAGTTTCTCCCATAGTCGACATATTTCTTCACCCACTCAGGACAAATCTGGTTGAGGTAGTTCTTGTAGATCTCCAGATCAGCTCTGTTATTGTTCCATTTGTTTTGAGTCAGTCCAGCTTGTTGCTTTGGAGCGATCCATGTGTTTGTCTCTGTGTTCAATGCTATGAAGTCTTCCCCATCATAGCCATCCTGATCATAGCCAGTAACCTTCTGAGTCTCGTCATCCCACTCACAGCCGTACATCCTCTGGTAAATGTGGACACCTGAAAGAGAGAGAGAATGAAGAAAACTAAACTGAGATTATGTGCATTTCTCTTTTAACTGCAGATTTTATTATTTAACACAAAAAAACAGTCATTCAAACAGGTCAGACATCTGAGAGAGAAACTAAAACAGCTGAGATAAAGTTATACAATTTATTTATGAGATATAGCTTCATCATGTACAAATGTACAAATTTGCTGTCGACAGTTTATCTCCACTGATTGATGTTGCATAACCTTCTGTAGTTCAGAGAAGCAAAAGCTTTGAAGAGGTTAATCTCATGATGTATTTATTTTCACATCATCTCCCCACAGACAGCAGGTTGATCTGTCTGATGACTTAATGTGTCTTAATGTGAGACATCAGAGAACACTGAGGGTTTCTGTTCAGAGCTGTTCACTGAAGGAACCAGAACAACAAACTGAGAAACAAACACGACCTCCATCAGTAACTAAACTGGTCTATGGAGATCAGAACCAGCTGATGGTCCAGTTCTTCTCCCAGTGTGGATCCAGGGTGAGTCCAGCAGCAGAACTTCTGTCTGGGGAGTTTAGAGACTCCTGGACATGAAACCTGGTGGAGGTCTGAGAGAAACCAGGATGATCTACCTGAAGGAAGAGCGGCCGCTCACAGGAAGAAAACCACTCATCTCTCTGATCGGTTCTGGTTCTGTTTGGACCCACATCTTCATTTTTCAGGGTTTCTTCCTCGTTTCTCATTCATCTCTCTGTGGAGACGCTGTGAGACCTTCAGCTAAAACTAACTCAGGTTTTTATTCAGTAAATATTTAAATGATCCTAAAGTGTCTAAAGCTGTGAGAACATGAAACATTTTTACTATTTCCTGTTTTAATGAGAGTTTAAACTAAATGAAGGAAACATCCAAGCGTCTCTGATGTTTCTCTGCAGCATCACTTTCTAGTCTCTATTCTCCAGCAGAAACTCTGATCTTCCTGCTTCTTCAGCTCCTCTCAGTCAGGAAACCTTTCAGCTCATCTTCTCTCCATCTCTGCGTTTCTCCTCCTGCAGTTTGTTTCTGTCTACCGCTAATTCTTTATAAACCAGTTTAATCTAAACCAGCTGTTGCTCATACATTTTGAGTTTTTATTAGTGAGTTCGATTTAGATTTAGCAAACGTTCCTTAAATGTATTAGACTATGAGGATATATTCCATCTAACTTTATTAATTTAACAACAGAGTCCTGCTAGGTCATGGTAACATGGTGACAATTAATTTTGTTTTAATTTAAGTCTGCAGTAAAAACGAAGTTTAAAAGGACATAAGCCCTAATTTACTTTAAACATTCTGATTTAGGAAAAAGTAGTTAAAACCAAATGATCCCATTATATATATATATTTTTATCTTTCTCCCCATTCCTTTTTTCAAATACCTAAAGAGCAATAGTTCAAATTATTTTGAAATGTGAAATCAAACAAATAAGGCTCAGAAAAAGTTTAAAGAGGACTGTTAATTTTGTTCTTCTATGTGTGTGTTAGTGTGTGTTTAGAGAGAGAGAGAGAAACTGTGTACATAGTTTGATGGTTACTGCTACAAATGTTGGTGACATTGTGCATAACTCACCTCCAGTCTGGTTGAAGCGCTGCTTAGCAACATCAATGTTAGCTTTGAAGGTTTGCTCAGTACCAACGGATACCTGAGTCTGTCGCTCCCAGTACTCTGGACCTTCTTTCTCAGCAATCCAGTCCTGCTTGGGAGTCTCCCTTCTGATGATACTATCATAGTAGGTGAATGGTTGATCGTCTACCATCCCAACAGTCACAAACTCTGGAAAGGTTGTTAGTCCAGACGATGCCGTGTAGAAGTATTTCAGCGAATGAGTAACTGTGGCAAAAGAAAAGGCTGTTATGTTCACAATAAGCAAGTCCATTATCACAAACAAATAAAATGCACAGTATTAAACATGGTCTAACATTATTATAACTATATTTAGGCCATTTTGAAACATTATCTCCTTATAAAATAAATCTAAATTCAACAAATCGTCAGCACATGTGTACTCTACTAATCATCTATGAACTCCATAGGATGGACCACGGGAATCACTTTTTCTCCACAAGTTCAGAAATATCCAGTTGTTCTTTTTTTAAATAACTCAGATAAGAAATATATCTTTAAGCCAAGTTGGTCAAATTGAGCAAAGCATGAAATAAATAAATTGGATACTGAAGTGATTAATTTAAACATTAATCAAGTAATTTCATCAGCAATGGCCGTAAAATTGTTTATAACTAACCTGAAAGCACTTGAATCTATATTTAAAATACAACCAGCTGACTTCCATTAGGAAAAGAAAAAAAGATCACAAACAAAAGGATCCGTGTATACTCTGGCCATTGTATTTTCTCATTAGAGACCAATAATGAAAAAAAAGTTATTTGATTAATTTGAAAATGTAAACTTTGAAATTCAAATATATACTAATTTTCATTTTGTGGCCAAAAACGTTATTTTAAAACACCACATTTCTGATTTAGAGAAACTTAAATATTATGAAATTAATCATTTCATAATTCTATAAGCATACACCTACATCTGCAACCATCATATACATTGACTCTAGAAGTCGCTGTTTCTTCTGTACACCTTGACTTATGTGTAAATTGTGTTAAATTTCAGTTTGAGTAAATGATGTAAACGTAACTTTGGGTTATCACAGTGTGTAAAGAGAACAGTTCTGTGGACATTATGTTAAATTCATGAACATTACTATACTAACTTGTTTAAATAGCTTAGTAACAGCATCTCACTTTAATTCTGAATGTTCATAAAGTTATGGCCTTTCTCTCAACGTATATCCATTTTAAAACTGATAATAAGTGTAAATAATTCTGTAGTAGTTGACTGACTGTAATGGGACAGGAATATAACAGTTTATACTTCGATGTTCCTTTCGAACATGTAACATGTGAAGATGCGATTTGTTATGGTGAATGTTATCATCAAGTTTAAAATAAACCTAAAAAGCTAAGCTAACCTAAATTAACCACTCATTTCAAGCTGTAATTTATCACCTGAATGTAACCAGATAAACGTCACTACATATTTCTGATGTAAATAGTGACTAGGTTGGATAATAGTATTTACAGTAAGCCAATATAAAATGTAGGACTGTCGTGTTATTGTATAGTGAATTGAAGTACAGGCAGATATGGGACAATTTAGAATAACAACCTGCTTTGATGGACTGTCTCTTCGTTTTGACTCATGACGAGATTTTCTGCATATATTTACAAAAAGCCTGATGGCAGAACAGGGTCGATATTGTGTGAGAACATGCAGTGACATATATCTAGATTATAAATAGGCCTACATTAATTACAAATGAGGCTTTAATAAATAGAGATAAACATGTTCACAAAGTTATTTTCTTAAACACTGTGAAACCCTGCCTGAGAGTCTGGACCCACTGACAAACACTTTGCTCTTAATTTGCCCAAATCAAACAAATCAGCTCTTTTCTCATGGCGCACTCCTGTTTGAGAGGAGTCAAAATGTGTAGAAGCAACAGCGCCTCCTAGAGTCATAATATATAATGGTCTATCCCAAAAAAAAAGCAACTTTCTTTGTTTCAACGAGGCAGAGATCCTGTTTTTTATACATAATATGAAACAAAATGCACAATTTTCGTCATTGTTTTTTGGCCACAACAAAACAGCTCGTTTAAATTTAGCATTTTCTTATTTTAAAACAAAAATCAAATAGCTGCTATGTTTTATCTCTGGTTTCCGATGAGAGAATTCAACAACCAAAACATACCTGGACATTCTGGCCCAAAGTTTGATAATTTTTTTATATTTCAAACGTGGAAAAATTTAGCACATTTAAATTACCCCTAAACCCTTTGGATCGTAAAAAAGATTTATACTTCGGTGTCATATGTTGTCACATAAAACGAAAAACAAGTCACTTTTTGATTTGACCCTGTTTCAGGGAATCCAACACCAAAATATGCACGTTTCATTAAAACACAGTTTATTCCTTAATATTAAGAAATATCTGAGCCAATTAAACAAAAAACTATTAAAACGAACCCATAGCGAAGTAACTAGATTAACTAGATACATTTTTCCAACCTGAAAAACAAACACAGTAAACTCACCAGGTTTTGTGAGGCGAATTCCAAAAAATATCACACTCAAGATGAGGATATTCCTCATCTTGAGTGTATCTAGACTTAGACTTAAGACTTGATAATAAATTAAAATCTTAAAGCTATGCTAGTCACAGAGTTTTGTCCCGTTGGGTAATGCAAGCACGAATGTCAGAAATAGACAAACACTCAGTAGCGTCAAAATTTAACTTTCCTCACAGCCAATAGGAATTTATTCAGAGCGAAACGTCACTTAAATCTAGGTGGAGTTTGTTCCCAGACGTTGTTGGCAAAACTGAAAGTAAACTTTAAAATGTGGAGTTACACCAAAAGGTGGAGCTAGAATGTGACATACAGCTTTAAATAGTACGCTTGATTTATTTGGAAATCATTCCACAGGATTACGTGATCGTTGGAAAAAAAGGGAAACAGTAGAACATGTATTATGTCATTGTAGAAAGTATGTAATAAATAGGAAAATATTAGAAGAAAAATTAAAAGTTAAGGAATATGGGAAATTGAATTTAAAGAATATATAAATTGGAGAAAAAGGTGTATATAGACTAGTGTTGGAATTCTTAAGGAAAATTTGAATAATAAATATAATATAGTGAATATTATAAATAGGGTACTCCCCACGTCGACTCATATTCCTACATAGTTGGTGGCGGAAATGCACCTGAAGTTGGATGTCACCATAGACTGTATATGTATGACCCTAACCCTGACTGTATATATATATAAATATATGTGTGTTTGTATTTATACTGATTGTTGTTGATTGTACTACCATGTAGGATCTCCCAGTTAAAAAAATTGTTCCACAGCAATTGTAGATTAGCAACAGCTAATATGACTAATTTCGATCCTAGTCTTCTCCAATGTATGAATTTTACAAATCATTTATTGAGGTCTGATAAGGGATAAGTTGCACTTTTAGTAAGACACTTGTGTTTCTTTTTATAGATTTTGTTTACCAGGTCACAATGGCTGCATGCCTGTCCTCCACAACAGCCAAACGAAGCAGAAAATGTAAGTACCTGTCTCCATCACTTCATGTAGAATTTTAATAGTATTATACTTTCAACCGATAAGCCACACCTGTGCAACTGCTATTCATTATGCTAGTTTTTTTCTCCATAGCCATTTGGATCATTGGAGACAGCTATGTCTGAAATAGTTCTGAGAAAGCTGAAGAAACCATCGGAGGAAACCTCGGCCTCCCAGATGTCCGTATCTTCTGGTTTGGCTGGGGGGGCTGAGGTGGAAAGGAGGAACAGCAGCTCTAGATGTCCTCATCATCAGCTGTGGCGGAGATGACATGGGGATGGTCAGCAGTGTCCAGTTGGTGAACATGATGATGGAGGACCTGCACCAGCTTTACCTTCTCCACCCTCAGATGTCCATCATCTTCTCCTCCATCACCCAAAGGCATTGATAGAGGGCAGGTTTAAACCCAGCAAAAATAGAAAAGGCCAGCAGGTTTGTCAACAGTGTTATGGCTTCTTTTATTCCTAGTTTAAATGCTGCCATCTTTATGCATCCTCACATTAGACATGACATTCCAGGGATATTTTTGTCAGACAAAGTTCATTTCACAAATAGGGGGAATGATATGTTTTTAAGTGATTTGATAATTTTCTTAAAGGCCACCTTAAACGGGAGTGAAAGGCTTCCAATTAGGAGTGTCGCTGCTTTTGAATCTGGCCTTTTGGAAAATTGATGATAAAGCAAAAAGTATAAATATAGTCCTGATTGTTATGTTTAATGTGTTGTTGATGTAGTTTTTTTTTATTTCAACAATTACATCTGTTGCCATAACAGTTGCCATAACACTGTTGACAACTCTGTACTCCCACCCAACCCCATTTTACTGTACATAAGTCTCTTTTTTCTTCTTTTTACGTGTCCTGTCTGGCAGTGTGGCACCCAGAATTGGTGTCTGAGTACCAAGTACAAGCCCAACAGATTTACTTTCTCAAGCAGAGCATTATAGCGTTTGCTATAGTACTCCGCTTGATATATATGTGTGAAAAATCTTTTTTAGAGATTGCTGTGGGTTTAATTACCTGAAATTATGGACATGGAACACCTCAAGGTTTCCCACCTCTGGCTGACCTCTTCAAGGGTGGTGTTCCTTCGCCATGTATTTGCATGGCCCATTCTATACCGTTCTATACGCCCCTCAAATCATCCATTCTCTTCCTCGGTGGGTGGTGTTACTGGATCAACAAGTACTTGTACTTGTTCTGGTGAACTTTGCAGTTGCATTTCAGTGGTCTGAGTCACTTCTCTCGTGGGTTGAAACTCTGAAGTTACAGCCCTGTGTAATGGCTGAAAATATCTCAGGTTTTCCATAATAAAGAAGACTGAATCCCAGAAGGCGTTTAAGTATTTAATACAAACATGCTTTGGCCAGAACATGGAGGGGACAGAGATTACTCATGCATCGTCCTACCTAACCTTTCTGACTAACAGGTTAAATAGTATTCAGCAATCACTGTTTATCTCTGCAGCACGTCTTCTCCAATCTTCATGCCCAGCCTCTGGACAGCTGCTTTATGCGAGTCTGATAGCAAGGCATGAAGCAGCACATCCAAGGCTAGACTGTTATTTTGCTGCCCCGGCGTCTGTCTCTCTGGTGACCTGACACATCTTTATCATAACATTAAGCTGGAAAAATAAGCTCGCCCCTAACCTTGTCCTCTGTCTTAGATACATTCAGTAGACAGAGAATAAGTACTTAAATCCTAATTACATAAGAATTTTCCACCACACCTGCCAAGATAGGCAGCAGCAAATATCCCACAGTTACAAAAGTTACACAGTTAATGACAGATAACGACAAAAATAGTAATAAAAATAATTGTAAAAATAATAATGATTATATATTAATACTACTACTGCTAATAATAATAATAATTCTATTAAAATGACAAGCAATCTAAATGAAACAAATATGTAAACATGTGACATAGGGGATCTTCGGTACCTGTCATACATCAACACAAACATGCCAGCTATGACCACAGTGCACTCCGCCACACATTTGTAGCAACCGGCACCATTTGAAGGAAATTTCTTTTGTAAAGCTACACTTGCGCTTTGACTTCTTGTAAACAGCGGTGCTACAGCTCACATTGTAGCGGATCAGAACCACCGACATAGCAGCAGCTCAGGGAGGACGACACATGAGGGAAAGACTGTCGCATTCCATGCATCACACCAGTTAGTTTAAGTCTGCCTATTGATCCCCTGAAAAACAATGAAAACCTGCACATTCATCAATCTATGAATGCTACCTGGATGCCCTGGACAGGACGTGAAAAGTGGACATGTCCAGGGAAAAGAGGACATTTGGTCACTCTAGCATAATACACAACAAAGATGCTCCTTTCAAAACTAAAGTGCAACATTTTTACTGTATTTTGTAAATTTCACAATGCATAGATGAAACACCAGCTGCAATCGCGTTTCCTGTAGTTTGTCCCCTTAAAATGTCTGGGTGGCATTGCAGACTTTTATGTTCTTATCATTTAATTATTATGAAAATAAAGAATTTTGAACAGTTAATCGACTAAATAGTGAATTGGCACACCCCTATAAATAACACTTATTTTGTCTGCAAGGTACAGAGCTTCCCTCAGCCTTGGGGCATCAGACCCCACTATCTGTCAATCCTACTGAAGTCCCTGAGTATAGAGCCAATTTAGTTTATTTCAGTGAGGGAGTCTGCATTATTTTAAATCTGGGTAATTCAGAAGGACTTCCCTAGCAATAAATAAAATGAAACAGCTTTGGTGAAAGTGTAGAACACAATATTGAGTAAAGTACTACTATCTTTTCAATACGTACTATGTTCAATATCACTGAAAGCTATTGTGACAACGATGTACCTGGTTTTATTAAACACACCATTTCTGATCGTACTTCTAAAATCATCTTATTTACGATTTGTTAATGTTTAATATGTCATTGATAAGCTTATATAATAGGTGTTTGATTGAACTTTGCATTGATTAGTAAAAGAAATGTCACATCAAGCAAAGTAACAGTGGTCCACTGTGCGTTTATTTGTAGATATGCTGCTTAGTATAGTTTCTACATATTGGTTCTTGGGTGTGTGCATGTGTGTGTCTGCTTAAGATAGTGTATCCTACTTCCCATGAGTAACAACAAAAATGATGAATACATAATGAAATTAACACAAACCTCCATTTTGGTTAAACCGCTGCTTCACAACTTCAGTGTTGGCTTTGAAGGTCTGTTGGTTACCCAGAAGGTTTATAGTCTGTCTCTCCCAGTACTGCTGATCAGGGTTCTTACTCTTCCAGTCCTGTGTGGGCTCTGCTTTCTGGGTGTTGCTGTCATAGTGTGAGATCTGAACATCATCAAACAACCATAAACTCTGGGAAATTTGGGACTTCAGAGAACCCAGTGTAGAAATACTTCAGAGAGTGGGTCACTGAAAAAAAGACAATGTGATTTGAATATTTACTAAATAATAGCTAAATTATCCAACATGTTCTGCATAAAGGTTAAATAAACTAAAGAACAACAGCAAATACAGTAAATCAAAAATAAAAACTGATAATTACCTTAAAAGACTATTCTGAAAGATTTTCGTCTTTTGGATATTTTTGAGGGGTGTATTTACTAAAGATAAAACATTTTATGAATCAAGTATTTATTACGTTTTGTTTTAAACCCACAGCAACATTTATTTAGTATTTCTGTAGTTTAACTGTAGACCTTTATGTAATCTTAATACAGTATGTCACACATACGTACGCTACTAGTCGTTCTGTTTAATTGCAGCTAATATTTACAAACGTATCAAATTCAAAAAACATTTCTTTTCTTCATATTTTTAAAACAATGTTTGATCAAATATTTTATTTTTCTAACTAGGTTGTTTTGTGCACATCATTGTAATAATTATATAAAATAATATAAATGGCCCTTCACTCACCTCAACCTCTGAAACATTTGAAAAGCAAAACTTGTAGTTTTTCTTTTAACCTTACAAAAAGACATTCATTTTAGATTAGCTTAGAGTTATGTTAGCTTTTAGTAAAGGAAAAGCATGACCTTTTATTTTTCATTCAGGGCTGAGAGAAAAATCAGCAAAAAGAAAAAAAACATTCTGCACAATACTTTTTTTTATTTCATAATTTTTTACTGTTTCTGTTGTAATTCTAGCGTCTCCTGTTTAAATGAAAGCAACTCAAACATATGTAGCTTATTACGTTTTTAAATAAACTGGAGTTTGGCTGTTTTATAAAAGGCACCTAACTGAACATGTTACCATTTCTACCTCCAGTCGATACTAAGAATTCTGTCAGAATAACTAATAATTGTCTTATTAATTGTCTAATTCGATTTGGATTTTGTAAAGAATATTGTCTGAAGAATAATGAGCTGATGTTGAAATTGAGATAAATTGTTTCTGGACTGGGCCAAGTGTCTTCTTTTTTGGAAACCAAAGGTCACCCTCCCCGCGGTTACTTGGCTAAATAATAAAGAAGTTTACCATTGTCTGGAGTGGTGCTAAACTGCTGCGAGGGCCGTTCCAGGCTTCTTGTAGCTTTCATTTTAGAAAATTCTCTTATAAATGAGTGAAATGTTTAACACTAAGTATTCAACACAACAAATTGTAATCAAATAAACATCACATCAAAATAACATGAAGTTGTTGTAATAACATTGATCATTAAATCTGTATATTTTCTAATAAACCTGCTGCTGTGGATTGTATCCACAATAGAAGTGGAAATGTAAAGGCTATCATTTTTTGCCATGCTGCTTTATGTGTTCAGATTCTCTCTAAAGTAACTTGATTCCTCTTCCATGTGAGAGGACTTTGAAAAACTAAGAAAAAGACCAGGTGTGTACCTGCAGTTCAGATTTCACCTGAGCCAATAGGAGCGTCCTTGTGTCCTAAACGTCACTTAAAACTAGAGTAAACAACCTTGTTGAGGTTTATTAACGAAAGTGAAAGTAAACTCAGTTTGTTCTGTTTTCTGGTGGTTGATGGAGCTTTATGGAATGAATCTGGTTAATTTGGGCTGTATGATATATTTTTGCTCAGGTTATTCAGAGCTTACGCAGCTCACCAGGTGCCAGGTTTGAAAATTGAATTTGATTCCACTTGGAAATAACCGGTTGACCATAACACTTTCTTTATGTGCTTACATAGTGTATTATGGCAAGAGCAGTAGGGCTGCCCTCACAGGCAAAAAAAAATTTAAATGAAGAGAAAATCAAAAGCACTAGGCTACCATGAAAAATGTATATTTATGACATGCCTATTATTTTTCACATACATATACTAAATCCAAAATAAATATTTCATAATTTTACTGTAGATTTTTGGAGATAGATTCAGTCAAAGAACCTTATATTTCCAATCCATGATATGCTGTTGTCTCATTTAAAAAAAATAAATGTCTCCCAAATCCTTAGAGGTGACATTAAAACTCTCTTTGGATTTCGCTAAAGGATCATCTATACTACAACCAGAAACAATATTTATAATTTCACTTTAGATTTTTGGAGATGGGCCCAGGCTAAGTGTATAATAATGTTTATCCAGAATATGACCATTTCTGTTTGTTCATTTATAGCCTATTATAAACAGAAACAAGGCAGCCCAGCTTTGTTTTCTTTAGATCAGCCAGTTCAGCTGGATCCTTTTGCAGACATTGCAAATGTTTCTAAATGCAGCTGTTACAATTAATCTGTAAATGTTCCCCACAAAATCCGTCAAAAACATCAATATGATTACATGTTATCAATCGTAACAGATTTCAGTTTTTCAGGCTAAATTTCAGTTAACTTAAGTTGAAACCAGAAGTTTACATACACCAAATAAATAGACACATTTAATGTTTTACTCACCGTCTTAGGTTACATCAAACCCAACTTCTCTTGTTTTAGTTCAGTAAGAATTACCAAAATTATTTCTATTCGCTAAATGCCAAAATAATTAGAGAAAAATATGTTAGATTTATTTATTAGTGGAGTGTTCCAGCTCTAAACCTTTCTGTTAGTTTAAACCATTTTCTTAAAAAGTCCAAGGTACCAATTTCTCCACCATGCAGCCACTAATAAACTAAAAGGCAGATACAAGATCAGAAAACAGTTATCACTTGATTGATGACTCTCTGCTTTTTACACGTTGACTTCTGATAGATTCCAGACCTTCCTGTTTGACCCTGAACAGGATTTAAAAATGGACAAATGTGTTATTATTTAAAAGGCAGGTTATATTAAGCCATGTGATCTTCTGTTATATTTTCCAAAGGAAAACAAAATGAAGTCCCCATATTTACTTTCCATTAAATATTTGATTAAAATCATAGTTATGATATTTATAATTAATACCTTTAATACCTTACTCAACAAAAGTAGCAGTAAGACAATATTAAACCATTTATTAGAAATCAAATTTATGATGAACAACAAAATATTGTTAGCAGATATAAACAGAATGTTTAAAATGAAAATGCAATAGAGCTCCTTTTGGCCAATTATTCTGTTTTCCCCCTTTTACTCTCCTCTTCTCATTTTAACTCGTCAGTCCCTTATTCTTGTCAGTTTCTCTATATGAGTCTGAAATTGGCTAGATGAACCGTAACTCAGATTTGTCCACTCCTTTAGATCAATGTAGTCAAATAGCAGTTGGTGATCCACTGTAGCATTATTATTGTTAGTAAATTGATTTCCAGCCAGTCAACATGCACTGAAAAACACAGGATAATGGATATAATAAAACACATAAAACTAAGAAAAAACTGATTAAGCATCAAGTGATGTTCAATGTATTGGAGTGTCAGCAGTATGGATTAATTTATGAATAACACAAGCAGCAGATGCACAACAAACAGTGTATCTTTACCGTTTTTGCAGGCACCATTGTTATTAAAGAGGATGAACATTTCAAAGTCTTTAGCATTTCTTTTTCACCAAAAGTATTTCCCTTTTTTGTGACAGGTGAACCTGACTCCCCCTGGAATTTTTCCTTCCACTTACCTTATGTTAGATTAATTATCTAAACTGCCCTTAAACATGAATGTGAATATGGACAATGAATCGATGTATCGACAAGGAAAATAAATATTTCTGATCTACAAAAAGTCACAGCTGACCACCACCCATTACTCTTTTCAAGGTAAGCTTGTAAGCAGATAGACCGACTTATTAGTCAAATTATATATTCTTGTGGTGAAGAGCAGAAAAGCATCAGGGGGCAATTTAAGACATAGTAAGCACATAAATACTAACAAGACATTAGATAAGTGTTTGTTCTATATTTTTGTCTTATGTTATTTAGTAAGAGTATCAAAATAGCTGGTTTGTTTTGTTTCAATGTGAAGAGTCATGCAGATTTAATTGCTTTCTGCAAAAAATATATATATTTAGCCATTTAGAGGCAGAAACTCAGCAACAGGCTTTTTGTTCATCCATTACTTGGCTCTATTATCTTCTATTTGTTTATGGAGTCAATAAATAATTACATAAAACATAATATCCCAAATGGAGAATCTTTTGTCTGATGTGTTTTTTTAGGTATATGAAGTCTCTGTTTCCTAACATGGTAATAAAATATCCCAGATGTTATTTTATCTACTTTAATAAATTGTGAATCTTGGTTAAACAAATTCATTTTAAAATCAATTTAATAATATAAAACACAAATATTAGTAACTATTTATAGAACTCAAACAGGCCACAGTATGAAACTGAGTAACTAAAGAACTGTGGTGTATTATTTGTAGCTGGTTCAACATGTCAATGTGAAGATGGATAAATGAAGAAAACTCTGGAGCTGAGATTGCATTTCAACAGCAAAGGACTTTATTCAAACTTCAGCCCACATCAGAAAAAAAAAACAATCTTTAGGGATCTTGGCCCAACTGTAGAAACCCCATTAAACATTTAGACAGCCTCCTTTTTATAGATAAAGTCCCATACACACATATATAGGTATCCATGTTTGGCATTCCCCAAAGTGTTGGTCTTTGAACAGTCTTTACCACATGCACACTTTCTATATTTGGTCCTCATGTCCTCGATCGTATCCATGCCGTGCTGGGATCCATCACCTATGTAGTTACATCTTCTTCTTCAACATAGCGAAGGAGGACAATAACTAAACAGACCTTCATATATAACGGCCTGCAGCTTTATGTGTCTGAGCACGTTCAGCTTCATAACTTTCTTTCTGTGTGGCTCCAGGAATAAAAACTCTCAGCTCAGATATGTTACTAAAATATAAATATAATCTGTTTTCATCTACCTCAGAACCAACACAATAAGCATCAAAAGAAACTCAGAGATTCTAAGAAAATTTCTGTAAAAGAAAATGGATTTTAAAATAATGTTTTCATTTATCTATATTTTGGATTTTTATATGTATATAAATAAATAAAAAAACATTTTACATCCCAGAAAGAGAAAGTATCACCTCACCAAATGTTATATTATAAGATTGTTCACATTTAATATACAAAGCAATATTTTCAAAAAGCATCATGTCAAAAAGGTCCTATGAGGACCTCTCAGCGACGGAAATAATATTTGAATAAAAAGGCCAAACAAAATAAATTCATTGAAGATGTACATCTGATGCTTTATGTAGATGCAGAGACTCAGAAAATGTCTGATTGATTCTGGTTCAGATGTTGGTGTCCAACATTCTCATATGGTAATTCTCATTTTGTTATTAAGAAAGACAGGGATATCATTTATACAGTGTTTCCATGTACCTACTGTATGTACACACAGAGGAACAAGTTCTAAGACTGGGACGTTACTGTAGCAGTGGTTGGTCTGACGAGGCACTGCGTTTGCTCTCATCTGATTTGACACTAGATAAGGAAGATGTTGAACTCTTGGTGTCTTGAGCATCTAGAAAACAAAAACATTTAGAGTGAAATGTAAATAGTTATATTCTGAGACGAAATAATTTATTTTCAAGTTTCTTTTAGTTTTAATAAACACTTAGACCAGGTTTACACTGTTATTACTGGCACTCAGAACGTTTAGTAGTGAAAGAACATTTCTAGTCCTGGGCTTCAGTTGATGGTCTGTGGGACAAATAACCAGAACTCAACCAAATATCACCTAAAGAAAATCAAACAGGGTCAGAAGTTTTCTGTGAAAATCCTGCAGTGTGGTTGTTGTTCCTACATGTGTCTGATTCTTGTCCTCTTCTGTCCGGCCATGTGTACTTACAATGTTATCTCCTCTCCCCATTTTTAATCTCTAACTCTAGAAATATGATTGTAAACGTTTATGATTCACTGCTAAATTAGAAGGAAAACATTGCAATTCCAGCTTTCTGACATGGTTCAGCTGTAGCACCAAATCATATAGTCCTGTAACTCCAATTGTACAGTGTGACAGGGATTATTATCATAACTTTATACTATCAAGCTTGCACAATATCACATATCTAGTATTATTTATGAAAACACACTAAATGTGCTGGACTTTACAAGAAGACCACAGGAAACATTAGAAAATGAGACTAAGAAGATTATCAAATATTTTTAAAACTTACTGACTGTAAGTGTAAGCCCTGAAACAAACAAAAACAAAGGAGAAATATTCATTTATAATATCAATTATTATCTCCACCACAGCTAGAATCATTTGAGCACTTAAATGTGTCCACAACCTATAAAATAAAGTATCAAGTAATTAATTATTGAGAAGCACAGGAAATCAGAATATAAACCTACTGTTACCTCAGTACTTATAGATCATCTGAATATTTAGGAACACGTTGAGAAGTTTAACTGTAGTTGCTCCTTTCCAGATAAAGTTGAATAAAAATATTTTTCAATTTATCAATTAGAGTTCATATAAATTATTTTGACTTGACATTTATGTCCCGTTTTACACACATTTAACAAATATTCAGCTCAAAACATTTTTCACTATCTTACATTTCGTTCCTTGTAGTTTTGGTCATTTTTTACCCACAGAAGCCGTCTGCCATCGGACCTTTGATACGTACGTAATAAGGATTAATAAGTTCCCATTATTTGCTACCATGAGCTTTTAAAATCCATTTTTAATTTTAGAGTTTTAAACTTTAAAAATGCCTCAGCCAGATCTGTAGAACTAGTTTCCTTTGTATCCACAGCTATGTAGCTCAGTTTGTATCAATACTTAATGACATCCTTTGACTTTTCCTTTGTTGGATGAAAGTTGCAAATAATTTAATGAAATTAGGCCTCACAGTTTCTCTTGGACCTAATAACATTTTCTAGCATCTCTCCCATATTACAGATGTTTATGCTTTTTGTCTTCAATCTGTCCTGCTGCTGTATGAGAGCGACGTTCTGTTCAGAAATCACGATTCATGCTGATTAACTGATATTTGTAGTTTTATGAGAATGAACTGAACTTCATCTCCGGTGAGCAGCAGCCTGTACCACTATAATGCTTGATGACGCTTTAGATTAAAATGCATGTTTCCATATGTCAGTACAGCACAAATAAAGCTCTTTGTAGCTCTGAAACTGCACTTTTAAAACTTTTTTATTACCCACTGACTCAGATGACTCTAGGACTGAAGATTCTGTCTTCCTCAGCCTCACATACCTATAGAGTTAATCAGGGATCTATTTTAGGACTAATTTTATTCTCTTTTTATATGCTTCCTCTAGGTCTAATTTTTAGAAAATGTAACATTTGTTTCTATTCATATGCCAATGACACAAAGGAAAATCTTCAGCTGAACGGTAGCTGTTCAGCTCCACTAGAACCGCTACCTGAGTGTCTCAAGGAAGTAAAAGGCCTCAAATTTCCTTAATTTTAGAAAGAATAAAACTGAAGTGATAATATTTGAAGGCTTCAGCTCATCTTCTGACACGAACTAAAAGACACTTACCTCTCTTCATTGGCTCCCTGCTCACTTCAGAATCGGTTTTAAAATTTGATCATTGCCTTATAAATCCCTGAACGGACAGGCCTCTGAGTATTTGTCTGACGTCTTGCAGCCTTATGCATCCTCTAGAGCTCTTAGATCAAATGATGTTTGGTTTTTAGCTGAACTGAGGTCTAGGCTGGTTCACAGAGACGATCAAATGTTTAGGGTTGTAGCTCCTAAACTTTGGAATAATCTACTTCTACACATCAGACACGCTCCGACTGTCAATTATTTTAATATCTCACCTAAAAATACATTTGTATTTACTGGCTTTTAATACTGTGTGATAGTTTTTTTCTGAGGGTGGGGGGCTTTTTTATTATGTATTTTTGTCTGCTGTCAGTTTTTATGGATTCTGTACAGCACTTTGGACAACATGCTTTTGTGGTTACATGAGCTATATTACAGTAATTATATTACAGTAATATTATTACCAATGTATTAAAACAAATAAAAAAAACATGTTAAATCAAAATAGGCAGTCTTTTTTTTTTTTTTTTTTTTTACATTTCCCAGCATTATCTTATGACTTCCATTTTTCTATGGCCCTAAGTCTGAATTTAAGCCACTTGTAGACCAGTAGGTTTTGCTTGGTCTTAACTTAGGCGAAATAAAACAAGTATAAATCACAGCTACATGTGACAAACTGAAGTTTGTCTGTAGCTTTGACGTTTAAATCGGGTCTATTTCTCACTGGGTGAAGGTCAACTATAAAATACACGAAAAGGAAGGCAAAATATCTGTCTCTCACCTTTCTTCATATTCTTGTTCTTACTCTTCTTGTACAGAATGAATCCGATCACAACAATGAGACCAAGGAGAACAACAGCAGCAGCAGCGATGATGATCACATTGATGGCGTTTGCTGTTGAGAAGAGAAACCAGGTCACACTCATGTAGAGTCTCAGGTTTCTTCACGTTTTTATCCCAGTTTGTCTAAACATTATAACCAGGTTTTAGCTTGATCAGGTTTCTGTTCTCTACATTTGTGTTCCACTGAACAAACTCCATACGCTTCATTGAATTTGTTTTCAGTTACTATAATTGTGAGTGATTCATTCAATAATAAAGAACAAAGATTTCCCAAGTGTTATAAAGTTGATAATTAAAATAATCTAGTGAAGGGTTTTGCAAAGTCTAAAAGAACCTAAAACCTCAAAATGAATAAAAGTGAAAGTGTTTGTGAAACTGATTGGAATGTTTCCATGATTGTGTTGAAATGACTTTTCTTGTAAATTGCCTTGAGATGACATCTAATGTGAATCGGCGCTATATAAATAAATTGAATTGAATTGATTAAAACCAGTCTTTATTAACAAAATAAAAAGCACAAACAACTGGAATAGATTATAGTAGCAGCAAATCAGTCATTTTAGCTTTCATTTTATGGTAAATGGTTCAAAAAAGATGCCATGGAAAAAAATTGTGATTCTAAACCATTAAACTGAATGTAAATGTAAAAACAAAAGCAAGGCAGACAGAACTTTGAAATTAGATATTTACCTATAAATAAACATGGAGCTTCATACAGTCACTTACATTCATTGACATTCATCCTTGTTTTCTCCAGTGTATGGGGGATGTCGTCATTGACTCCAGAGAGCTGAAACACACATTCATACTTGCTCATATCTTCAGATGCAGCAGATGACAGATGCAGATCAACAGTCATCTGGAAGGTCCCATCATTGTTAGGGAGGATCTCTCCTTTATCCACTCCATCATGGATCTCCTCTCCATCTTTCCTCCAAAACATTTCTGCTCTGTTAGGATAGAAACCTGTAGCGTGGCAGCTGATAGGAGAGGAGGAAGACTTCTGGAGAAAAGAAACTGATGGAAGATCTGGAGAGTATAAAAAGTAAACATTTTTAGTTCCTTTACAGCTGTACACAACATTCTTATTTAACTAATATATATATATATATATATATATATATATATATATATATATATATATATATATATATATATATATATATATATATATATATATATATATATATATATACACAAAGTAATAAATAATGGATGACATGACAGTGCAGCAAAAACAGCTCGCACAAGCCAAAAAATGCATCAAACTGAAGCTGGGAAAAAAACGAAAGCAATTTTTCAAATAAGACAATCCAGACCACACCTAACTGGGTTGAGTTACACTACATGTTTTGTAATACCTGTTTTCATACTGGAGCTCCTGGCGTAGCTCACATACTTCTTCAACGACTCAACACACATCTGATTTAAGTATGACTGCTCGTATTCTACCAAAGCTTTATCATGATCCCACTTGTATTTGGTGAGGAAAGCTTCTGGGTTTGGAGCGATCCATGTTTTATCATGCAGGTTCAGTGCAATGAAATCTTCTCCGTCGTAACCATATTGATTATAACCTGCAAGTTGTCCAGTCTCATCGTCCCACTCACAGCCATACATGTTCTGAAGAACATGAACTCCTGAAACAAAGAAACAAAATGTCAGGAATATCAATGACTTTAAAACACATTCAAATATTTCTATAAAAAGTATATTCTACCATAACAGCTTCAATCAAATAAAAGCATAAGCACTACATGCTTATACCCTAAATCTGCATTCATATCATCAGAACAATCTGGTGTCATTCTGCCATGCCTTTATAATTTAATGTGTTTAAGGTTAAAAAAAAAAAAAAAAAAAAAAAAAAAAAAAGATTAACTGCCATGTGTTTAAAATATTTTATTATGCAAGTTAAAATAGGGCAAAAATAACAACAAAGATTTTTGGATAGTCCTTGTTTAGATATGCAAAATAACACAGAAGAAGCCTTTCTTTGACTGAAAGCTATATGAATTTAAACACAAAGGCAAATATCTTCAAATGCGAACTAATAATAATGTTTCTCTGTTGCACATGCTCACACTGCAGCATCAGTTTCTAGTCTTTATTTTGTAGCAGTAACTCTGATCTTCATGCTTCGCCTCTAACTCAGTAATGTTTAAGCTGATCTTTGCTACATCTTCTCCTCCTTCAGTTTGTTTTTGTCTGCTCAGTTTCTAGAAAGACTCCACACACGTAAACAAACACGCCTGCCCACAAAGCTACTCACTATAACCCAGAACCACTGACCCAGGAGCACCTTCTCTAGAAAGCAGCTAAACCTAAAAACTACTCTTTACTCCTAATAAAGTGAAAACCTGGTTAAAGGTTTTCTTGCTGCACCTTTATAGTCTGAATTGCTTGAAGCTGCTATTAGTCAGTTGCTGTGTTTTTAATATGTTGTATGTTCAGTTAAATTTTCCTACTTCTAGTTGTAATTAAGTAAGGTGACATACCATCCTCTTTTTTTGGAAATCAAAATATGGTCTGTGACGACCCCACCACTAGGAGTCTGTTTGTTTTTGTTTGTTTTGTTTCGATTTTTCAGGTTGGAACCAGCCATTAGCAGCATGGGCCTGGACCTGGTGTGCTTCTGCTCCTGCCTGTTTATGGTGGTGGCTCTCCTGTTCAGTGGAGAGTGCACCCAGTCTTCCTTTGTTGTTTGGTTTCTTGTCTTTCTGTGTTTGCAACATATATATTTTCACACATCCAGGCATCCAGATAGAACGGATTACTGAATGAACATGTCATTTTAAGTTAAGTTAAATAAATAACTTTTTTTATTATACAACCACCTTGTGTTGTCTCCCACTGTTTGTTACTAGACCTTGAGCCAGTCTGTAACAGGTCACCCTAAATTTAAACCGTGCGCAATATGTTAGAAATGTATGGTCTTGGCAGTACCAGTGTGGAATATAAGATTAACACATTAAGATTGCTTGAAAACCAATTGTTGTTTGTTAATACAGTATATTTAATGTGTTAGGAGTTCATATTCTGCATGTAGCCTGTTGGATGGAGAATTATATTAGAAATTCCAGTAGCTGACAGGTTACAGCATCCAAGATACTAAATAGGGGCAAGAGAAAGTGTCAGTTTATTGCAACTTATATCATTATCATAATACCTTCCAACACAATCTCTATCTAATGATTTTTTTAATATTGTGCAGCCTTTGATATAAATTAATTGTGCCTCTTAATGATATTAAATGCGCTGATTTGTAAAACTCAATATGTAGATGACATGCATAAAACAGAGCTGACAAACTGCTCTATAGAAGGGAGGACAGGCAGAGCGTGACTCGCTCTGAACAAAGGTCAACTTCATAGTTTTCTGCATACTACAGCAGAACTGATTGATGAGCATACAGGTCCTTCTCAAAAAATAACCGTATTGTGATAAAGTTCATTCTTTTCCATAATGTAATGATAAAAATTTAACTTTCATATATTTTAGAATTATTGCACACCAACTGAAATATTTCAGGTCTTTTATTGTTTTAAAACTGATGATTTTGGCATACAGCTCATGAAAACCCAAAATTCCTATCTCAAAAAATTAGCATATTTCATCCAACCAATAAAAGAAAAGTGTTTTTAATACAAAAAAAGTCAACCTTCAAATAATTATGTTCCGTTATGCACTCAATACTTGGTGGGGAATCCTTTTGTAGAAATGACTGCTTCAATGCGGCGTGGCATGGAGGCAATCAGCCTGTGGCACTGCTGAGGTGTTATGGAGGCCCAGGACGCTTCGATAGCGGCCTTAAGCTCATCCAGAGTGTTGGGTCTTGCGTCTCTCAACTTCCTCTTCACAATATCCCACAGATTCTCTATGGGGTTCAGGTCAGGAGAGTTGGCAGGCCAATTGAGCACAGTAATACCATGGTCAGTAAACCATTTACCAGTGGTTTTGGCACTGTGAGCAGGTGCCAGGTCATCTTCATCTCCATAAAGCTTTTCAGCAGATGGAAGCATGAAGTGCTCCAAAATCTCCTGATAGCTAGCTGCATTGACCCTGCCCTTGATAAAACACAGTGGACCAACACCAGCAGCTGACATGGCACCCCAGACCATCACTGACTGTGGGTACTTGACACTGGACTTCAGGCATTTTGGCATTTCCTTCTCCCCAGTCTTCCTCCAGACTCTGGCATCTTGATTTCCGAATCACATGCAAAATTTGCTTTCATCCGAAAAAAGTCCTTTGGACCACTGAGCAACAGTCCAGTGCTGCTTCTCTGTAGCCCAGGTCAGGCGCTTCTGCCGCTGTTTCTGGTTCAAAAGTGGCTTGTAGCCCATTTCCTGCACACGCCTGTGCACGGTGGCTCTGGATGTTTCTACTCCAGACTCAGTCCACTGCTTCCGCAGGTCCCCCAAGGTCTGGAATCGGTCCTTCTCCACAATCTTCCTCAGGGTCCGGTCACCTCTTCTCGTTGTGGAGCGTTTTCTGCCACACTTTTTCCTTCCCACAGACTTCCCACTGAGGTGCCTTGATACAGCACTCTGGGAACAGCCTATTCGTTCAGAAATGTCTTTCTGTGTCTTACCCTCTTGCTTGAGGGTGTCAATGATGGCCTTCTGGGCAGCAGTCAGGTCGGCAGTCTTACCCATGATTGCGGTTTTGAGTAATGAACCAGGCTGGGAGTTTTTAAAAGCCTCAGGAATCTTTTGCAGGTGTTTAGAGTTAATTAGTTGATTCAGATGATTAGGTTAATAGCTCGTTTAGAGAACCTTTTCATGATATGCTAATGTTTTGAGATAGGAATTTTGAGTTTTCATGAGCTGTATGCCAATATCATCAGTTTTAAAACAATAAAAGACCTGAAATATTTCAGTTGGTGTGCAATGAATCTAAAATATATGAAAGTTTAACTTTTATCATTACATTATGGAAAAGAATGAACTTTATCACAATATGCACATTTTTTGAGAAGGACCTGTATATGTCCAACTTTTCAATGCAAATTATTTAGTGCAGCGAATGCAAATTTAAAGTGCAACTCACCCCCAAATCAACTTTTTTTGCTGATAAACTGTATAAATGAGTGTCTAATAGTGCTGTCTACATTTCTGTTCATTATTTTTTGTATTTTAGTACATTTTAGTAAAAATATTAATTTTGTACCAAAAACCATTAGTGGAGTGCCCTCTTCAGGTTAAAACGTTACACTGCACTTGAATTTGAATCGGGCATTTCTACTGCCTCAACTTTGGTTTCTGACGTCAGCACGGCCATAGACATATGATGGCAGCCATCATGCTGCTGTATATAGGCTGTGTCCAAATTCAGCCACAGTCTCGGCCACACCTCTGTAGCAAGTTGGAGTTGGAAAGCCAAGGAAGTGTTGACGCTGCCCAGCCCTCCCCCCGTGCATTCCTCGGTCCGCCAGGCAACGCCTTTTTTCAAACCGGAAATGTTAGTCGAGTGGGACTCTGGAAGGGGGTGAGTTACTCTTTAAATACTGTCAGCAATAATAATTGTAAGAGGTAGTTTTAATCATCTTTAACTCATAAACTAAAATTACACTTTTACTAACCAGAAAATGTTTAAGAATTTTATGAGAAGAGTTAGTCATAATTACAAATTTTTTCCTCAAACTAATTTATGAAGTTATGTATCAAGTGCTATTAATATTGTTAAAACAGAGATAAACTGCAATGAATGGGTCATTCAAACTGCTGCTACAAAACAGATCACAGAACAGTACAGGAGAGTTAATTCAATGTAATCGGTAGTTTGTGAAGTTAAATAACTTAAATGTGAAATAATTTACACTTTTATAACATATCAGGTTGTTCTACGCTCAGTACTACAGTTATTTAAATTCAACCTTAAATAAAACCAACCAATTCCACAGTCATTACTACTCTAACAAAAAAAAATCAGTTAAAAAAAAAGTCACCCCTTGATCCACCAGCTTGCAGAAGCCATTTGAACAATAGTTACTGTCAGTTGTTGTTTTCTGTAGTTCTGAATAGGTCTTACATCATTGCTGCAGAGGCATTTTAGCTCAATGTTCTCCCCAGCACTGCGTGAGTTCATTAAAGTTTGCAGATATTTATTTTTTGCACAGCTCTGTTAAGGTTCATCACAGCACTGGAACAGTTGACAGGACTGCCACCTGCAACACCAGTAAACTGAAGAAGCTGCTGCTTTCATTGAGGTGCTCACTGTGAAGATAATCCGTTATTAAAAGGATTTTGATGAGCTGCACCTGGCCTATTTCCTTTATAAATCCCACCTGAGAAAAATGTACAGGGTATGAGGTTTTTCACACACACCAACATTCATAATGGCTTCATCTTTGTTTGATAAAGACACAGTTTAATCTGTTTTTTAAACTTGATGTTATATTTAAATAATGTTATAACCTTTAAGAGACCAAAACATTGTTGTTGAGATGTTTAAAACAATACAATAAAAAAGGCTTACTGTTTTATCATGACTATAATCTGTTTTAACTTATTTCATGGACACAGCTCCACAGTCTCCATTATAAAATAAAACCTTACCTGCTCATAAAGTTGTTTTGGCTATGAACATTTTAAAGCTTTGGGGGGAAAAAAGTACAACTTGTCTTTCAGAGAAAAAAGGGGAAAAGAATCTGGACCAGATTTTAGGTCTTTATAAATGCTCACAACTTGTACTAAATATATTAAAAACACCGATTTTGTCTAATGTTTAGACACACAAGGTACACGGCTTCCCCCAGCCTTGGGACATAAGCCCCCATTATCTGTAAATCCTAGCGTTGTCTCTGAGAATAGAGCCAGTTTAGCGTCTTTCAATGAGGGAATCTGCATTATTTTAGTTCATTTAACAGTATTTTACTGTGTGTTTATTAGACTTGTAGTCAAGACCGCCAAAACCGAGAACAAGACGCTACCAAGACCAGAGGGTATCGAGACCAAGACAAGACCGAGACCACGTAAAAATGGTCTCAAGACATACATCACTAGTGTTTATTCGTAGATACAATGCTTAGTAGTGACTCTACATATTGGCTTCTTGTGTATGAGGGTGTGTGTTTAAGATAGTGTGTCGTACTTCTCATAAGCAACAACCAAAATGATCAATAAATAATGAAATAAACACAAACCTCCTGTCTGGTTGAATCGCTGCTTTGCAATTTCAATGTTGGCTTTGAAGGTCTGCTGGGCACCCAGAGCTATGTTAGTCTGTCTCTCCCAGTACTGCTGATCAGTGTTCTTCCTCATCCAGCCCTGTTTGGGCTCAGCTTTCTGGGTGTTGCTGTCATAGTGTGAGATCTGAACATCATCAACCAACCCAACAGCCACAAACTCTGGGAAGTTTGGGACTTGAGAGGACGCAGTAAAGAAATACTTCAGAGAGTGGGTCACTGAAAAAAAGAAAATGTGATTTGAGAATTTACAATACAATAACAACATAATAAACTAAAGAATATCAACAATGCGGAAAAATTAAAAATAATAACTGTTAATTAAAATATTTTTGAAAGGTTTTTCATCTTTGTGATCATTTATGAGGGGTGTATTTACTAAACCTTTATGAATTAAGTATTTATTACATTCAGTTTTAAACCCACAGCAACATTGAATTAGTATTTCTGTAGTTTAACTGCAGACGTTTATGTAATGTTGAGTAGATATATTTTAACTTAGGAGCTTAATATATCATACATATGTAACCACTAGTTGTTCTGTTTAATTGCAGCCAATATTTTACTAATTTATCAAATTCAGAAAACATTCCTTTCCTTTACATGTTTTAAGCTATATGTTTTATCTAATATTTTGATTTTCTAAGAAGGTTATTTTGCACATCCTAATTGTTATTTAATTAAAAAAATATTATAAAGGCCCCTTGATCTCAACTTTTGAAACATTTCAAAAGCAACATATGTACAGTTCTTTCAATTTAGTTTTACTTTGACCTACATTAGCTTTAAATTAAGGAAAACAATAAGTTATATTTTTCATAAAGGTCTAAGAAAAATCTGCAAAACACTTTCTGCGCGATATTTTAAAAATATATATATATTGAGTAATTTTTTGACTGTTTCTATTGTAATTCAAGCCTCTCCTGTTTAAATGAAAGTAACTCAAACGTGTGTATTTAATTTTTATGTAAGCTGGAGTTAGGCTGTTTGGCACCGAAATGCTACCAGACCTCCAGTTGGTGCTAAAGAATCTCGAAAAATTAACTAGTAATAATAATTAACTAATAAAACTAATAATTTTCTTACCTTATTCAATATGAATTTTGTAAAAAATATTTTCTAGAAAATAATGAGCTGATATTGAAATCGAGAGAAAATCTTTGGCCATTGTTGATATATGAAAAGAACTCAGGAATAAATTAACATAAATAAAAACTGTTGGCCTACAACGACACGAAGAGCCCAATATTCCTAATGAAGCACACAATTAAATAATCTATAGGCCTAGTTAATCAAATAATATATTGTTAATCACATTTTAAATACTTCTAGAGCTCATTGTTTGCCTCTCTGTGTAAATTCTGACATTTGTTCTTTTTTTGTTCTTGTTTGTTTGAGCTCTAGTTTCCTGAATAATACTGCGGAAATTTACGGACTATTATAGAGTAGGCTACATAGAAAAATAGAATGACAAATAGTTCCTTAAATCAGACATTTTTACAAATCAACCGGTTGATTGTTCAATATCTAATTGGGAAAATTTACGTTTTTGGTTACTCGGGTAAATAGACCAGAGGTTCATTCTGAACTGTTCATTTTCCTATAGCCATAACATTTTATAGCATCCAAATTCAACAAGATAAAAATTAAAATATACTGTTAATTTACCAGCTGCAGTGCTGTGGATTCCCAGGAGAAGCAAAAACACAAAGTTTAGCATTTTGTCCTTCTACTTGATCATCGTGGTCCAGCTTAGTTGTTCACATAAACAGACGGAACTTTCAGTGGAAAAATGGGCGCTGCCATGTATCCGAACCAATAGAAAATTATTCTGATCATTGACGTCACCTAAATCCGGGTAAAATCTACCTACTGAGGTTTTCAGCGAAAATGAAACTTAAATCTGCTTCTTAATAATCGTGGATTTTACCGCAATTTCTTTTGAATACCGCAAGGACCTTCTTTTATGTTTTAGTTTTAGTTTCCTCGTAAAACAAGAAAGAATGTCGTTATTGATTTAATTGTCACAGTCCATCATGGTTTTACGCACATCTGACTGTGAGATCCTTCTAAACTGAATAATGTTCAAAGCTTTCTCTTGAATTTAAGGAGTTCATCTGTCTTCTGGACTCAGAAGAATACCTGGCAAGCTGAAATCCATTCTCTTTGTGTTAAATAACCACGACGTAGCTAATGTTCATTAATAAACAATATGTCTGTAAACAAGAAAAAAGTGTTGCTGTCTCAGAGAAGAATCCTGACAAGAAGAGAAAAAGAGGATTAATGACAGCACCTGAACTGTCTTGATTGCTTTCTGTACATTTCAGAGGCTATAGGAGATTTGATAACCCTCAGAGAAGTTAAAATACAAAGTTTGGTATATAAACTTTTTTTTTGCATTTCCTTGCATTAGGATGTCAAAGGCCAAAACAAGGACCTGACTTCTCTCTAATAAATTCCTTGCACTTACCCGTCCTGATCTTTCACTCAACACCGGTCAGACCACATTCTAAAGTTAACTAACAAATGAGTGTGAACTTGTTTTCTGTTTGTTTTAGCTCTCAGCTTTATTTCCTGTCTCAATGAGATTGTTTGGATTTCATTTAAAATTACTTATAGAGTACCAATTCATAACAAATGTCATCTCAATGCGCTTTACTAGACCAAAAGACACAATTTATAAAGTTCAAAGTTACTTTATTTAAAACCATGGGTAAATTACCTTTACAGAAAAATGATAGCATTTGGCATCCTTTCACAAAAACACACACATCCATTAAACCTGACAAAGACGTATTGGTAATATTTTGACAAGTGATAAAAAACTATATAAATAAGATTCAAATAAAACTCTTATTTAGTTCAGTGACGGCAGCTGGGAAAATGCTGTTTTAGTAGTTTTTGTCTTTGACAGAGGTCTGGCCGAACCACGCCACAAAACAAAAGAATGAAAGACTCAATAAAAGAACAATAAAATAAAGTAAAAATTATTAGGTTAATATGGAAATAAGCACATTTCTTAAGACAGTAAAGACGCTGGTGATAGTTTTTGAAGACAGATTTGGAGTTCTCATCAAAGTTACATTTTTCATTGATTATGGTCTCAAGATATGTATATGATTGCACTTGCTCTCTTTTCTGACCTTTAATTAAATTGACTCCATGCTCATTTTTTTGTATCATAAAATCAAAAACCTTATTTTCTGTTTTTGATGTGTTCAGTTGAAGATAAGACTTCTCACACCACTGAACAAAGTAATAAAGATTCGGATCGTGACTAGTTTCACCCTCTGAAGCAACTGACAATAACAGAGTCCTCTGCATATTTAATGATAGTCCTGTTTCCAAATCTGCTCTGACACATGTTTCTGTAAATAATAAATAACAGGGGTGATAACACACACCCTTGTGGAGAACCTGTGGAGGAGAACACTGGATCAGGCAGAACCCCGTTTATTCTGACTCTTTGTGACCTGTCAGTTAAAAAGTCTAAAATCCAATCAATCAGTATCAATAAACAAACGCTTTGCAAGAGTCCCTTTACTCTCTGCATGTTTAAAAATCAGATTAAGTAGAGTCAATGGCGCATTCTCCACTCCTCTATTGGGTCTATATGCAAACTGCATTGAATCCAGCTCAAGTTTAGTCTCTTCATAATCACATTCCTTTTAAGAAAAAAGTTGTCAATTTAATCCAACCATACAGACAGATTCAAACACAATTCAATACAGCCTTTATCCTGAACAAGTATATGGGGACAGAAAGAGGATTGCAATAAATCGTTAATTTTGCAGCAATCCCTCAAATTTAGCATGTATGTGGTAACAGTGAAAAGGAAACCTCCTGCAGAACCCGACTCATTGTGGGTGGCATCTGCTGTGACCAGCTGGGGGTTTGAAAAGTCAGAGCAAAACATTTAAAAATCAGAGAAGAAGAAGTACATTCAAGATACTGCAAGAAAAATGGTAAGTCTGTCCTCCAGCAGTCTAAGCCTATAGCAGCATAACTAAAGAGATAGCTCAAGATGACCTTAGCCACTCTAACTATAAGCTTTATCAAAAAGGAAAGTTTTAAGCCTGGCCTTAAAAGTAAACAGAGTGTCTGCCTCACGGACTAAAACTGGGAGCTGGTTCCACAGGAGAGGAGCCTGATAACTAAAAGATCTGCCTCCCATTCTACTTTTAGAAATCCTAGGAACTACAAGTAAACCTGCAGTCTGAGAGCGAAGGGCTCTGTTAGGAACATAAGGAACAATTAGATCTCTGATGTATGATGGAGCTGATTATTAAGGGCTTTGTATGTAAGAAGAAGGATCTTAAATTCTATTCTGGATTTAACAGGGAGCCAATGAAGGGAAGCTAAAGCAGGAGAAATGTGATCTCTGTTTTTAATACTCATCAGAACTCTTGCTGCCGCATTTTGGATCAACTGAAGCCTTTTAATGGCATTTTGTGGACTACCTGATAGTAAAGAATTACAGTAGTCCAGCCTTGAGGTAACAAATGCAGGGACTAGTTTCTCAGCATCACTCCTGGACAGGATGTTTCTAATTTTAGCAATATTCCGGAGGTGAAAGAAGGGAATCCTAGAAACCTGTTTAATATGGGATTTAAATGTCAAGTCTTGGTCAAAAATAACACAGAGGTTTTTTTACATTTTTAATGGAGGCCAATTTAATGCCATCCAGATGAAGTGATTCACTAAGCAGTTTCTTTTTTAGAGCTTCTGTCTTGTCAGAATTTAAGAGAAAAAAAGTTTAGAGTCATCCATGTGTTTATCTCTTCGAGACATGCCTGTAATCTACCTAACTGACTGGATTCATCAAGATTTGTTGATATATTTGTGTATCATCAGCATAACTGTGGAAATGTATCCCATGCTGTCTAATGACTTTACCAATTGGAAGCATATATATAGTAAAATAATTGGTCCAAGCACAGAACCCTGTGGAACTCCACAAGTAACCCTTGAGTGTGAAGAAGATTTATCATTTAGATGAACAAACTGGAATCTATCAGACAAATATGATTTAAACCACCCTAGTGCTGTTCCTTTGATCCCTGCAACATGTTCAAGCCTTTCTAAGAGAATATTATGATCGACTGTGTCAAAAGCAGCACTGAGATCTAACAAAACCAGAACAGACACAAGTCCATTATTTGAGGCCATGAGAATATCATTAGTAACCTTCACCAGTTCTGTTTCAGTGCTATGATGAGCTCTAAAACCTGACTGAAACTCTTCATACAAACGTGGCAATATGGACGTGAAATTATCAATCTTATTAATAATTGCCCTAAGCAATAATTACTAATTATTAATAACCAAAACCTACCTATCTGTGTCACAACACCAATGTGGGACAGTAAAGAACATTTCTATTTTATTATATTCTATTTATGGTCTGGGGCTTGAAGAATTTTTGTTCTCTGGGTCATAAATACAACACTTAAGTTGTTAATAAAACTCTTCCCTCTGGATCGTATACAGAAACTCACCTACATCTAACAATGTAAAAGACAAAGAAACTTTGGATTTGGTGGAAATTTATTCAACACCAAACCAAATTTATAGACATTGATTCAACAGTACACTAATATACTTAACCCAATACAAAAATTCTTCCAGCCCCAGACCATAAATAAAATGCAATAAAATAGAAATGTCCTTTATTGTCCCACACCTGTGTTGTGACACAGAAAGGTAGGTTTTGGCTATGAATAATAATTATTAATAAGATAAATAATTTTATGTAAAAATGACCAAGTTTGGGGCACCATCCTGGGATCCAGGAAATTAATAATAAAAGCCAAATAGTTACGTCTCAGTTAATGTGTATGATTACCTGCCTGATAAAGCTGAGATAATTAAACAATAGATGAAGGAATAAGTTCTTGGCGTACTTTTAACAGCAAGTTACTGTATGTGGAATAATAACAAACAACGACTTCCAAAATACAAGAATTTTTTACAAAAAGAATTCATTTTTCAGTCAAAATGCTTTAATCAACAAAGTCACTAAGCTAGTAACACACAAATAAAAAAAGTAAAAGAACAATAAATACTCAAACTAACTACCAAAAGTAAACAGTGAAATGGACAAATATGCAACGAATTAGAAAACAATAACCGATAAATTTATCGTGATGTCACAGTTCAGTATGAATATGTATGCTTAAAGACCAAGGCTGTGAGTGAAGCTAAGTTAGTCGTAAACTAATTGTAATTAGTTTAAGACAAATTAGCACCTTTTGGTTTGTGTTCAAACAACCAGTTCACAATGCAAAGCAGAAGTGAAGACAAAACATTTGGAGGAAGTCATGTTTCATTAAACCACTTTCTGAATTAGAAATCAATAACCTTTTGCATAATTGATTGTATTTTATAGATCGGTCACCGCAGTGATGGATATAATTTAGTATTTTGACACAATAAGAAGGCAGCTTCAAAAATGACATATGATTAGTTTTTGGTGTTTAAAGTATCTATTTTAAAGCTGATCTGTATTTTCAGTACCATAGGTAGCAATCTTTATCGTTTATGAAGCGCTGGCAGTCTGTAAAAGCAGGCCGGACTAATCAGATTAAGTGTGCAGAGCTAATTTATGTGGTGCAGCTTAGGGCCACTGTGTTTTAGCGTAGCACCAAAGAACAAAGGAAAAAGTCCTGTTGGACAGAGTAACTCTTGTTGCATGATTTAAAACGACTCTATTAGTAAGAAACCTTTAAAAATACCCAAACAATTTAGGAAATTAATGCAGCAAAAACACAGTGAAATAGACAAACAATTCTTGAAATTGTTTTTATCCTAGGCTAATTTATGGCTGCCCAAACACAACCTTACTTGAACAATTCTTAGCTCTCCATGGAAGGATGGATCAGCCGTCCTGGAGTACCGGCCGTTCAGTGATTCTCCAGATCACACAGATGGCCAGTCCGCCCCTGCTGGGGAATCAGCGCTGAAGGAGGGACGTTAGCAGCACCTGAGCGGAGCGCTAATCGGGAAGCTTTGGTGTTCGGGGAGGCCAGCAAGTCACCGTTACCCAGAACTCGGGTCGTCCGGTTCCTCTCAGTTTGGTTCCGTTCGGCTGAGCATTCTTCTCTCGTGGACCGTTCCCTTTTTGAGGGCAGATTTCAGCCCAGCAGCTCCTGGCTCTGCGTTGTCATGTGAGCAGCTGTGGGCCAGTACACAATACAGTGTGTCAGCGAGGCTCATGTAATTCAAAGATTCTTTCTGCAGGCTTAAACAAGTCAGGTTCAGGGTTTATCCCATCGGCTGGATACAGTTCACCGAATCAACAATCAGCAGGCTGTTGTGTCTTTGGATCGCTCCCCTCCCCTCCCCTCCTCTCCCTCGCCAGCGAGGATGGAAGTCAAAAGCACCGATTTCTCTCCCGATGCGAGTCCAGCGGGCTCACGAGGAAAGGAGTTCAAAGTTTAGAGCGGCAGCTGGTTTGTTTTGAGTTTGGCTTTTCACAACTCCTCCTCATCCTTTTGAAACTATTGCAATGTGTGATTTAGCACTCCTACCGGCTGGAGGTCTGTGTTTTGGTCCAGTAACCATGGCTGAGTTCCAACACTGGGGAGATTCATACATAACAGTGATAAAGTGATAAAGTCTATAAAACAGCTAAGACATAGTCCTTAAACAATATTTTTAATGAACACATTAGATAGTAATGTCTGAAGAAACAAAAACATTTTACACTGAAAATGTATGAATGGGTTTACACGAAATCTTAAAATTTGACGTTTTATATTTTCACCAATAATAGAGAAAGTGTTACTATTTGTTTGAATCCATACTTTATTCATTAACCTATAGCAGTGGTTCTCAAAGGTGGGGGGGGGGGCAGAGTCATTGCGTACGAATGGATAAAATAAATGCTGGGACACTGCTAACATAATGGACAGGTTTTTGACGAGGCTCCCACATATACGCAAAGCAGAACATAAAACATCACCAAACATTCATGTAAACGGACTTCCTTCAAATCCAAAAAGTAGAAAAGCGTATCTTGCCTTTGGTTTTGTAACACCAAACATCTGCAAATGTTCAACAAAGCTCAAAAAATGTTTAGAATCGAGTGGCAAAGTGTAAAAAACCTCACAGAGTTAGAGGATTTAATACTGTATTATGGATGATTTCAACATTGACTGACAACAGCAGCCAGAACACTACCAGTTATTCCTCTGTCCAGTAAAACCACAGGTCGGGCTAGATATTTTTGAGGGGTAAAAAAAGTGAAAAATATCCATAATCTATTTTTACAAGTCTTTTTTTATTATAACATATTCAATTGTGTTTTTTTTTTTCATTTTAAATATTTATTCTGAACAAACTGAACTGAGAACTACATATAAACACTGAAATGAAACGATTGCACTTAAAATACCAACAGTTGAAGTTAGGCTTTAACGCACAGTTTCACATCCTCCTCCCGGTCTGCATGCAACAGATCAATCAAATGTTTCAATTGGGATTGTTGCAGAGGTTATAGTCATGAGGTTTGGGATTTTTGCATTGGACAAATGACTTATCATGGGGGTTTAGATGTTGTTCTGGAGGCTGAATCCATGCGTGAACATTTTCTTATAAACCAGAAAGTAAAAATAGTTTGGGAACCACTGAACAATAGAGACAAAAACAAAATGTTTAGTTAAAAAGAAAGTGATAAAATTCAATGCATTTCTTTTAACAAGTAAACTAAATGATGTCGTTTAAAACTTACAGAACCCAATAGCTGTGATGAAATCAAACTAGTCAATTCAAGATTAAATTCTCAACGACCGAGGAATAAATTCATTAACAGAATTGCCTTAAATTTAAATTGTTCCCCCATTTCTATTAATTTTCATTTCTCACTGCTTTGAGTTTTCTGTGTTGACACATTGATTTCTTTCTTTCTGGACATTTTCCTTCTGAACACTTTGTTTAAATCCAACAAAAGTTCACTGAAATCTTAACAACATCTTCATATACAGTGTTTATTTATCTTCTTGAATCAGTTTCAGAATCCTCTCAATTGTTTCAACCGACAGATTTCTAGTTTCGGCCATTTTTCCTGTTATGTAACCACATGTAACATCTTGTCTAGCTCCCTCTAACAGCAGCAGGATAATTTCCATAATTATAATTCTGCATGGTTTTATTTTGGAAATGTAAATTACAGGTCAATCCCATAGTTTTCTTTTACAAAATGAAGTTATTCTATATCATCCATAGATCATTTCTATTTATAACAATAATATTTGTCTTTTTTATGTGTTTTACACTGTCAGAATGTTTGGCCCCTAAACAAAATAGTTCTTATCCATGATCCTTTTTTCTTTTCCAAAAAGTACAACTGACGAACAATCTTTTAAAAGTGGAAGTTCTCTATTTCTGCCAGGATTTGTTCTAATGATTTATCCAACATTATAAAGGTTATAAAGGTTTATGAAGTTATCACTCTTTAAAAAAATTTGGCATGATAGAAAAAGTCCAATTCAAAATAAAAGTTTTTTGTTGTTGTTGTTTTAGATATTTTAGAACATACCATAAACTATTATAGATAATAAAAGAAATCTTAAATACAGATTCACATGTTTCATTAAAACAGCGACTCACTTCTTGGTGTTGGCCTGTTTCTTTTTTTTCATGCTTCTGGAAGAAATTTGGTTTCCTCTGGACCCGTAGCGTTCTCCACAGCTGTAACGTCAAAAAGCATGTGAATAAATGTTCCGCTATAAACTGATGTAAAATGTAATCCAGAAAAAAAATATCTACAACCCCAAAAAAAGAAAAACTTACATAAAATACAGAGCTGGGGCTAAAACAGATCAGAATAATGAGTGGCTTTACTTACGTTGAGGTGGACGCTTGGCTGAAATAAATAAAGAAAGAACTTTTAAACTTGCCTTATAGAAAATCCTTTCATTTCTGCCCTATTTTGAATGATGCTATCCAATGAGCATTTTTAGATCAACATACATCTAAACAAATTGTTTATAAACCTCTATGCTAAATGTGGTAAAAATTAGGTTTAAAAATTAGACGTGTTTTAACATCTACGATTGGTTTTAGCCGACATTTACATGCCTTAAAAAAGAAATGAAGAGAACAAGTCAGCTTGTTTCCGACTGAGGACCCGTTAATTACTGTCCAAGTACTTCTACCAGGTAAGTCACACATTATGAGATAATACATGAGTTCAGTGAATAAGCCGAATTCATAAAAATTTTTTGTCTCAAATAAAAATGATAAAATGATTGGTCTTTTCTATCTTGGTAAAGGTCAAATATCAGCAAATCTGTCTCTTACCTTTATTCTTCTTGTAAATACTGAATCCAATCAGACCAATGAGACCAAGAACAGCCACAGCTACAACAACAGGGATGATCAGACTGAAGGTGTTTGCTGTTGAGAAAACAAACCAGGTCTCACTCATAGAGTCAAAGGTTCCTTCATGTCTTTAATCCCAGTTTGTCTAAACATTATGACCAGGTTTTAGCTTTGTTCATCTTCTGCTTGTTCTGGTTTCTGTTCTCTATGTTTGTCTTCCACTGAACAAACTCACACCTCCAATAAGCTCAAATGTATTTGTTTTCAGCTACTATAATTGTGAGTCGTTAATTCAGTATTAATGCACAAAGATTTTTGAAGTGTTATAAAACTGTGAATTATATTAATTGTGGCACAAAGTCTCACATAACCTTACCCCCAAAATTAGTAAAGGTGATAGTTTTTGTTAAAAAAACGTATTGGTTATTAATAAAAGAAGCTCAACAACTGGAGTAGATTGTATTAGCAGCAAATCCCTTGTTTTAACTTTTAATATATGGTGGAGGCATAATGATCCCCAAAAAATGCTTTTGATTCTTAACCATTAAACTGAATGTAAATCTGAAAACAAACGCAAGGCAGACAGAACTGTATAATTAGCAGATATTTACCCATAAATAAACATGGAGCTTTATACAGTTACTTACATTCATTAGTTAAGATCCTCGTTTTCTCCAGTCCATGGGGGATGTCGTCTTTGACTCCAGAGAGCTGAAACACACATTCATACTTGCTCCAGTTTTCAGATGGAGCAGATGACAGATCCAGATCAACAGTCATCTGGAAGGTCCCATCATTGTTAGGGAGGATCTCTCCTTTATCCACTCCATCATGGATCTCCTCTCCATCTTTCCTCCAGAACATTTCTGCTCTGTTAGGATAGAAACCTGTAGCGTGGCAGCTGACTGGAGAGGAGGAAGACTTCTGGAGGAAGGACACTGATGGACGTTCTGGAGAAAGAGACACACAAAGTTCAAATATAAAGTGTTTATAATTACGCATATGTGAGACAGGCTTCAGAACTGAGGCATACACAGTCAAAATGTAGTAGATGAATTGTTATGTAGAAGAGAGATAGTAAAATTCTCCTTGAGTTATTCTAGTAAAACAAGGTATTTAAATATTCTGGTCAAAAAATAAAATTAGGATATGTGATCATACCTGTTCTAATCAGAGAGCTTCTCCCGTAGCTGACATACTTCTTTAGCCATTCAGGACAAATCTGGTTCATGTAGTTCGTTGCTAACCCCAGATTAGCTTTGTCATTGTTCCATTTGTTTTTAGTAATTTCAGCCTGATGATGTGGAGCAATCCATGTGTTTGTCTCCACATCCCATACTAGCCAGTCTTCCCCATCATAGCCATGCTGTTGATAGCCAGTAATCTGTTGGGTCTCATCATCCCACGCACAGCTGTACATGTACTGGAAAATGTGGACACCTAAAAGTGAAGTGTGATTATGTACATTACTCTATTAACTGCAGATTTGACTTTACTAACACAAAAACAGAGGCAGAGAAAGTGTGAAGACATTAAAATGTCATTATCATCTATAACAACTTTCATTATATACAGATTCTCTGTCAGCAGAGTTTATCTACATTGATGAAGATAGCTTGACTTAAGGGGAGATGATGGACTGAACCGAGCTTTAACCGGATCATGTCAGCCTCTCAGCTACAGTTTCTACATGAACTAAAACAAGAACCCAGCCTCGGTAAGCTGGAGAACGGCAGAACCTTTTGCTGAAGGTCGTCTGATGTCTACAAGGTTTCTCTACTGACTGTCAGTGACGGAGACGCAGAGTGGGAATCATCTCCAACATCAGGTTTTTACTCCGATTTTAGCCTTTACTCTTCATCTGGATTATTTCTTCACTATGATAAACAAATTACTAATGATTCATACTCCTGACGGCACTGACAGCCAGCAGTTGTTTCAGAATCAGAATCAGCTTTAATGGCCAAGTATGACACATACAAGGAATTTGACTCCGGCAACTTTTCTCTCCAGTACAGAACTTAAATAAGTGAAATAAAGAAATAGATACAAATAAATAATAAAGGATAATATATACACCAAACCGGGGTTATTTTACAGTGAGTATGTACAGCAGTGCAGAGTTATAGTTTATTATGTGAATGGACTCACACTCTGTGACTACACAGAGTTCATCAGAGCGACAGCCTGGGGGAAAAAACTGTTCTTGTGTCGGGTGGTTTTGGCGTACAACGCTCTGTAACGCCGGCCTGATGGGAGGAGCCTAAACAGATTGTGGCCAGGGTGTGAGGGGTCTGTAGTGATTTTTCTGGCCCGCTTCTTGACCCTGGACTGGTACAGGTCCTGAATGGAGGGAAGATCAGTACCTATGATCCTCTCTGAGGACCTGACTGTTCTCTGCAGTCTGTCCTTGTCTTTTTTGGTGGCGGATCCGAACCAGACAGAGATGGATGAGGTCAGGACAGACTGGACTATTGCTGTGTAGAAGATGGTCAGCAGTTCCTGAGGCAGGTTGAACTTTCTGAGCTGACGCAGAAAGTACAGCCTTTGCTGGGCCTTCTTTCTTATACAGTTAATGTGGGAGGTCCACTTCAGGTCCTGTGTGATGGTGGATCCTAGGAACCTGAAAGACCCCACTGTGGGGACTGGCCTGTTGATGATTATGAGAGGAGATGTTGATGGGGGTCTCTTCCTGAAGTTCACTGTCATCTCCACAGTTTTGAGCGGGTTTAGCTCCAGGTGGTTCTGACTGCACCAGAGGACCAGCTGTTCCACTTCCCCTCTGTATGCAGACTCGTCACCATCACGGATGAGTCCAATGATGGTGGTGTCATCTGCAAACTTCAGGAGTTTCACAGAAGGGTCCCTTGACGTGCAGTCAGTGGTGTAAAAGGAGAAGATCAAGTTTTAACTTGATTCTACCTAATCAGGTTCAACTTTCACCATTAACCAAGCAGTCTATAGCCTATTGTCACTGTGACCTTGACAAGTCATACTCTTGTGTTTCATTAGTAAATATCGAGTCTTTTGTGCAATTAATTAGGTTAACACAATAATATCTTTATTATAAACTTAACTGTTTTGAATCTGTTTAAAGATTCTTGCATTAATTTTCAGAAAACTCTCCAAATGTTATGCAATTACATTTCTCTCAAAGAATAGTTTTTCTATTTAAATTTTTCCCAAAATCAATTAAAGTGTTTAGTCAGAGACACTTTTAAATTAAAATCAACTGATCTAATCTGTCTTTTTTCAAATAATCTAAATCAGGGGTACACTCCTGCTCAGCAGTTCTAATGAGGCATCTTCAAGCATACATAAACAATACAAGCAATAATAGGCCAATCTTTAAAATATTTTGAATATGACGCACTAAATTAAAACTCAATCAAGGGTTAAACGACGCGGGTCTGGTGCACATTATTAATTATTATTAATACAAACTCTCAGCTTTGATGGGCCGCAGTCAAATTATGCTGCGATGTGAAGTTGCTCTGCCGATAGAAATACAGAGACCTGTTGAGTAAAGCAGGAGCATAGAAAAAGATTTAAATCTTAATCTTATACACAAACAGAGCCCAGCAGTTTAACAAGTGTCTGCCAAACTTGAGATTGAGGCATAGTGGAACAGACCCCTGGGAGGGGGGAGGGGGCACCATGGGGACACTGGACATGGAGCTGTCCGCATGGGAGATTCATCTTTCACTCAAGCAAAAATTTTAAGTTTGTATTTAATCTATTAACATGCTTTACACTTTGTTATATTAGGTTGTTATTATGATGACCATAATCGTGATGATTTTTCATGAGTCTGATGTTTTTTTCGGTGCCCCATGGGCATTTGGTGCCCTACGCGCAGTGCGTGAAGCATGTGGGCGGAGCACCAGCACTGTCAATAGGTCCTGCTATATTCTGTTCATTTCTCTTTCTCATTATTGTTACAAAGATGTTGTCATATAGGTCAATTCCCTTGTGTTCAGCTTCTTAGTTTATTATTAAGTAATTTCCCATTACTTCTCTTCGATCACTGTCAGGTATTTCCTTTCCTTTTGTATATCTTTTAAGTCCTAGTTTAGTTCCCTTTTTTTATTTGTTAATTGGGTTTACCTTGGTTTCCCTGCTTTCTTTCTGCCACAGCCGTACCACATTTCCTCTGATTAGTTGATCTGGTTCCTTTGTCATTTTCTATCACTGACTCAGTATTTAAGTGTCTGGTTTTTCATTGTTCATTGCTGGATTCTTCATTACATTATCAATTTCACTGCTTGCTTTACTCCTGCAATCTTTCCCCTGTAAATTCAAGTCCTCTGCTTTCCCTCAGTCCATTTCTGCACTTGGGTCATTTTTAACCACAAACATGATAGTATATCCTGTACTTAGAATAATACAAGTTTTGGAAAAAGACAAAGGTTAACTTAAAAGAACTCTGGTCACTTTTCCACTAACAGTGGAAAGTAATCTACAGTTTACTCAACTATTAAAAATCTGCCCTTATGACACTAGTCTGTTCGGTGTAATGATGTAACTATAAAAGCTAAAAATTATTTTTAAAAACGAGATTTTAATTACTAATGAAAATAAACAAAAAACTGTTTAAAAAAAGTATTTGTTCAAGTCATGTGGGAATTTTGAATCATGACAAAGAACAAAATTTTCAAAATAAAAATTAAAAACTTTGGCAAACACTCTTTAACCTATGCTATGTTTAGGCTTCAGGTTAAGTAACAAAAGAAATGGTGATCTGTGCAAAGATCTGATACAAAGTAAAAAGGAACAAAATATTAAATAATAATTTAAACAAAAACAAACCTCCCGTTTGGTTGAAGCGCTGCTTTACAACTTCAATGTTGGCTCTGAAGATCTGCTGGGTACCCAAACAGATGTGAGACCCAAGCTGCCAGTACTGTGGATCGTCTTGAGTTACTTTGTTCATCCAGTCCTGTTTGGGGACTAACTTTTGAATTTTGCTGTCACAGTAAACTGTCTGGACGTCATCAATCATACTAACAATCACAAACTCTGGAAAGCCTTGGATCCCAACAGACGCTGTGTAAAAACTCTTGTAGGTGTGATTCACTGTAAAACAAAGTAAAAAAATTATTTTCTCTTTTTTTTATTGTAGCTTGAAAACAGCATTTTAAACACAATATCCAAAAACTACAGTGTGTCCTCATAATAGAACAGTAAATAAAATGGAAGAGAACTTGATAAAACATTTGTCACTGTTTAGATGTCAGTAAGGTCAGTTCTGACATGAGATAAATAAGGTTTAAATGTCCAGACGCACAACCACATATGTGTGTGTGTACACATCATGGGATTTATAAAAAATAAAGCAAAAAGTGCAACAGATTGTATTCCATCCATATTTTTTCCAATTGTTTTTGAAGGGATACTACTTTGCATTTTTTAACTTAACTATTTTAAATGCAGTATTCCATTTCTTTTAAAAAATGACTATTATATTACATACTAATATCTAATGGTCAACAGTGACTACAGGTTTAACGTGTACATATAAGCGAAGAAAAATTTTCTTATGCGTCTTCGTGCAGAGTAGCTTTCATTTTATGGTCATAAGTCTAGTATTTACTTCTCTGATAACACTATATAATTAGGTCATGTGATTCTTCACACAAAGAAAAGAGTGGGATAAAAACGAAATGTTAGGGAGACTGCACTGTGACATAATGCATTTAATCTGAGTGATAATCATAAGCAAAATAAAAACTGTTAATTTATTATTCTTTTAATTCAGTATTTTGTTTTATTTTGGCTGAGAGGTCATTCAATGCCATGGTAAAAGAAACGCTACATTTGATTGGTAGTAACATTCAAATCTAAAATAAATCTAAAATAAACTGCAGTGTTTGCAAGGTGAACTTAAAGGCCTTAAACTCTTTTAACAAGCAAGATCCAATGAGTTTACTGGTATGTTGTTTAATCTTGATAAAGCCACTACCAGCCCATTTTACATGTAGCCTAACCCATAGACAGGGGCGTAACCAGGGTCTTATGAGTGATTTATAATCCTCTTGCATTCAATCGCACCTTTCCTTAGTGGCTTAAGATTCATTTAATCACTGTTGCACAATTAGCGTGCTGGCTTAATTATCAGCAACATTAATAGTAGTTTAAAGACAGTTTTTGTTTATCATGATTACTATTAATAAAATGAATAGTTACAAGTACTACCTGGTCAGCAGGAACAAATAACTAAGCTCAAGTCTTAGTCTCAATTTACCGTTAGTGTCAATCTGGAAAGATTTAACAGCTACAGGTTAAAAAAGCTTGTGTGAATCAGCAAATATGAGAAATGCAATAGTGAGCACAAGTTCTGCACAGAACTTATAGTCCGGGGGACAGAGAAAAAAATGAGATACTTGTTTGAAGCCGTAATGCGATGAACACTGTCAACAACACTGTCATTTGCTATTCTCCCAATCAATCACCAACCAAAACCTCATAACATGTTTTATTTAAACATTAACTGATTTTCAGCATACAAATTCTTTAGGAAAACAGAAAAAGCTCTATGTACAAAAACAAACATAAAATATAATTAAAAAAATATAGTTTGAGCTGATATATGATATATATATATATATATATATATATATATATATATATATATATATATATATATATATATATATATATATATTACCTCAAACTATAATTTTTTTATTATATTATGTTTTATGTTTTGTTTTTTACATAGAGCTTTTTCTGTTTTGTAACGTTTAAATACAATATGTTTTGCATATATATATATATATATATCCATCCATTTTCCATAGGGTTGCGGGGCGGCTGGTGCCTATCTCCAGCAGTCAAGGGGCGAGAGGCAGGGTACACCCTGGACAGGTCGCCAGTCCATCGCAGGGCAACACAGAGACATACAGGACAAACAACCATGTACGCACACACTCATACCTAAGGGCAATTTAGAGCAACCAATTCACCTAACAGTCATGTTTTTGGACTGTGGGAGGAAGCCGGAGTACCTGGAGAGAACCCACGCATGCACAGGGAGAACATGCAAACTCCATGCAGAAAGACCCCAGGCTGGGATTTGAACCCAGGACCTTCGGCCGTCATTTCGGCCACGTCGCGACATTTTTAGATCCAAAGCAACCTGCTTCGTCTTCCGTGTGAGAAGACCTTGGAAAACCACGTAGGACAGATGTGAGCCAATGGAAGTGTCCTGTCCGTAACGGTCACTTAAAACTAGGTTGAATAGCCAATGTATGATTCGTTAACAAAAGTGAAAGTAAAACATTTATTCCTCTGCTGTTACAATGTGTTTTTGTTAGTTTGCACTTTTTGTTTACAAAACTCCTAATTTTTAGTTTTGCCTGTTTTTCTTGTTTGAGCCAATTCAATTTTTTAAAATTCTTTTTTGAAGGGTAATTTTGTTTAATTTTGTTCATCTATTCTTTTGTATCGGTTATTTTGTTGATTAATATTAAATATGAATAGTGTCTTGCAGTTGCAGTGATAAATGTTCTTTAGAAATTCAAGTTCATTTATCATTCAGAAATTGTACATGCATTATCTATGCAGCAGCAGCAACAATAGTTGAAAATGGTCTCAAAGCAGCATTATCATTTATCACAATAATTTTTGGGTCAGTTTATCGTCTAGCAAAATGTTGATTACATCTAGGCTTGTGACAGTTAATGTGGTTAAATTTGGGGTTTCTGAGAGTTTTTTATCTGTTCAGGTGATTCAAAACCAAAAACTGTGGTTTCACTGACGTCTATAAATTAAGACCCATTTCTATTTTCTGTCAATTAAGAATTATTTAGAATAAGTTATAGATATAAAAAAAAAACATTTTACTTTCTCAAGAAAGTGTTTTCCTTATTTCTTTTCAGTTCTTATTTACATTTGTATATGACACAATATATATTTTTAATGATATTAAAATGCTGAAAATGATCAACCTTAGGGCAGTGGGTGGTGTAGGTGTAGAGTGGCCACCTATAATGGCTATTGGGCCTCGATGCAGCCGTCCGGGATCCGATTTCAACTCTGAAACCTTCGCTGCATGTCTAACCCCCTTCTCTCTCTCCCCATTTCCAGTCTGATATGCGGTTAATAACAGGCCACAATCAATCAATCAATCTTTATTTATGAAGCGCTTTTTATACAAAATTGCATCTCAAAGTGCTTTACAGATCAAAACTACCCCACATAAAACCACATTCTCATCCCTCCCCAACAGAATTAAAAACATTATCACATTTACACCCCCCTCCCCCCAAACCAACCCTCATGCACAGGTCAGGAAACGCCATCAGAGGAGCCATCTGCACCGGCAGCAGCACATCAACTGCAGCAGCCGAGGCACCGACACAGGGCGCCCAGAGGAGGCAGGGCCAAGACCCCCACCTCCACCCAAGCTCCACCTGGAGAGCACCCAGGCAGCTACAGCCGACCACCGCTCCCGAGGCAGAGGGCTCCCATAGAGGAAACACTGGAAGGAAGATTAAAATAACAGAATAAAATATAAAAATAAGTGGGATAAATGTGATCAGATTAAATAGTAAAACGATGATAAAATAAAATCAATTTAAACATACAAAGCAATCAAACAGACAATAATAAATAGTAATCAGTTAAAAGCTCAGCTAAAAAGCTGAGTCTTGAGCCTGCTCTTAAAAACATGAACGTTCCCTGCGGCCCTGAGGTCCTCCGGCAGCCTGTTCCAGAGGTGAGGACCATAATAATAAATGAGTGTATGTCCTGACCTTTGGGGTGACAAGGAGACGGCTGCCAGAGGAGCGCAGAGACTGCAAAGGTTCATATGGTAAAAGCAGTTCAGAGAGATAAGAAGGCCCAAGACCATTAAGACACTTAAAAACCATTAAAAGAACCTTAAAGTCGATCCTGAAATGTACGGGGAGCCAATGCAATGATTTTGAGACCGGTGTAATGTGCTCCTGCCTCCTGGTCTTCATCAGGACACGTGCTGCTGAATTTTGTAGTAGTTTTGAACCTGAGATACTCTTTTTGGGAAGACCAGAAAGCAGGGTATTACAGTAATCAATTCTACTGGAGATAAAAGCATGCATCAGTGTCTCCGTATTGGCCCGAGAGAGAATGGGGCGGACTCTGGCGATGTTCTTTAGGTGATAAAAACCTATTTTAGTAATATTTTTAATGTGAGGAATAAAAGTCAGCTCAGAGTCAAATATCACGCCCAGGTTCTTCACTTGTAAAGACGGATTAAAAGACAGTGATTGTCGTTTTGGTAAAAGTTTCTCTCTCTGAGCCTCAGGACCGATGACTAAAACTTCAGTTTTGTCCTGGTTGAGCTGGAGAAAGTTTTCTGCCATCCAGGATTTGATGTCTAAAATGCAGTTAAAAAGTGCATCCACTGGCCGTGTGTTACCGGGAGACATGGAGATGTATAACTGTGTATTATCAGCATAACTGTGAAAGTTAACTCCATGTCTTCTGATGACGCTGCCAAGAGGGAGCATATACAGGTTAAAAAGCACTGGGCCTAAAATCAAACCCTGGGGTACACCACATGTAATCTTGTGGACCTTAGAGGAGCAGGTATCTAAACTTACCATAAAAGTCCTGTCTGTGAGATAGGATGTGAACCATTTATGAACAGCACCAGAGAGGCCAATCTGTTTTAAACGGGTTAAAAGAATAGTGTGGTCTACTGTATCAAAGGCAGCGCTTAGATCCAGTAGAACCAACACTGTCACCCTCTGTGCATCATAATTTAATCTAAAATCATTTTAAATCTTAAAGAGGGCCGTCTCTGTGCTGTGGTTCACCCTAAAACCAGACTGAAATTTCTGTAGGACATTGTGTTCATTAATGCAATTATAAACTTGAATTAAAACAAGCTTTTCTAAGATTTTGTTAAAGAACGGTAAGTTAGATAACGTTTGAAAGTTCTTAAAATAATTGAAATCTAAATTGCTCTTCTTCAACAAGGGGCCTCACCGCAGCCTCTTTAAAGGTGGCAGGAAAAAACCCCGTCTGAAGGGAGCAATTCATCATGGATAAAATCTCATCTCTAAAAGATCCATAAAATTGCTTAAAAAAAGAAGTAAGAATAGAGTCCAAAACACATGTGGTGGGCCTCACTGAGGAGAAAACTTTGTCAAGAATCTCAGCTTCTACCAGGACAAAATTGTCCAGCGGTTCGTCTGGTAAAGACACACACTCTCAGATTTGTCTGAAACCATGTTACTTTGAGAAGATAAAAATCTTACATCTGATGGTGTCTACCTTCCCTCTGAAGTGGTCTGCAAACTCCTCACAGAGAGTGTTTGAGGGGTTTTTCTGAAATGCATAAGTAGCACGGTTAAATTTTTTTGGCAATTGTTGAAAAAATTATTTTGGGATTATGTTTATGACCTGAAATGATTTTGAAAAGGTATGCATTTCTTGAATTTCTTACTGCGTTATTGTATGCTTTGAGAAGTTCTGTATACATTTGATGGTTAATCGTGATTTAATTTTTTCTCCATTTTCTCTCTGCCACTCTGGAATTCCTCTTTTGAAGTTTTCATTTCTCCACGGCGATGCAAGTTTTGAGTGTATACTTTTACCTTTTATGGAGCAAGCAGGTCGAGAGCGGACTGAAGCCTACTGTTAAAATCATTGACAATAAAATCACAGGGGCCGGTAAAGCAATAGGAGGAGTCTTTTCAAAAACTTCCATATTTGACCTCTAGATACATAAAAAAATATCAATGTACTATACATGTGCAATGCCTGCCAGTATTTATTACTACCCCATTTTTAGTAAGTGATCTGTTGACTTCTTGTTTAGATGCATATATCAAATATCAAGCCAAAAAGAAGCAGATAAAAGCAAAGACTTTTAATATCTGGGTTTGGGTGTCCTCTCTGCCCCAAAGACTGGAAGTGATCAAAGTGATCCAGGGGCATTTGGGAAACCACACTGCAAATGCAGTGCATTTCCATGGTATGTAAATCAGAAAAATCTGTTTCAGACTTTAACATATAAATGCAATTTCTAATTGCTGTTTGTGTTATTGTGTGTATAAGGGCTTCAATTTTGTTTAGATTAAAGTGTCGTCCTTTTTTTGAAGCATGCCAATATTGTTATAGCTTTAACATAAATCACTTGTCTTTTACAGATAACATAATCTGCAGATGCAATTTGTCTTGTAGAGTTGGCGGCCACTTCCATTGTCCTTTTTGTGACAAGACAGTTATTCGAAATGGAGATTTGATGTCACATCTGACTGACTTCTAGGGATCAGAAGAAGGTAATCGAACATAATCTTTGAGAAATTAGATTCTCTCATTGATTACATGTTCACCATTTACTCTATGCTTTCAGACACTGCATGGTAACCTGGTAAAAGGAAAAATACATTCCAACAGAATGTACCTGTGGCAAAGCCCATCATCCTCTTTGTCCCTGAAGCAGCACCTAAAGCTGAGGACGCTGAATTTAAGTGATCAGCAGGTATATGAAAATATCATGTTACGTGTGTCTCTATATAGTGTCTGTATAAGGATGTATTGGTTTTTGCCTATGTCATCAGACCCTAACCCTGCTACTGAGGGTCATTGAGGAGGCCACAGGAGTCAGAGCCAGGCTTTTGGATTTCGTTTTTGATGTTTTGCTCGCTGAGGTAAGATGGTCTATCTATCTGGTTTGTGAAATTGGAGAAATTTACTTGGTGATTGTGGTCAACATTTCATCCATTTGGAATGTAGAAAACAAAGCAGTGCATTCTATAAAGCACTACGAGGTATGATTGAATAATTTCTCTGTTTTTCAGATGCTAATAAGCATCCTGGAGAACAAAGGAGTGACAAGGCTACAAGCGGAGATCCTGATGGCCAGGAGCAGCATTTCTAAAGACTGACATTCCATTTTTTTATTCATTGTTGTTTTTTTACTGATCATTTTGAGCTTCAGTTTTACTTTTTCGTCTTTGTTGTATAAGCTTTTCCCTTGTTTCCTTTCTGTTTTTTCTGTTTTATGGTGATTTGGGAATAAAAAAGTAAAGTTTTCTGTTAAATTTAGAACTCTTGTCAAGTTCTTAATGTTGCAAGTAGTGTCATGAAGAAAACTTGGTTAGTCTTAAAAGCTAATTTCAATTTAGCAGGTTGGTTATTGAATTTTATTTAAGGAATAGAATAATAATTTATGAGTAGTTAATGACATGTTCCAGAGGGGGATGGCTAATGGCTGGAATGATCTCCTGATTTTTTTTGTTTTACAGCAGATCCAAAGAAAACTGTGATTAAACACAGTCTGTTGTGAACCTCGCTGTGTTCTGTCCAGGATAGTCGAACCCCGGATCCAGGACGAACAATGCGGTTTTCGTCCTGGCCGTGGAACACTGGACCAGCTCTACACCCTCAGCAGGGTCCTGGAGGGTGCGTGGGAGTTTGCCCAACCGGTCTACATGTGTTTTGTGGACTTGGAGAAGGCGTTGGACCATGTCCTTTAGGGAGTCCTGTGGGGGGTACTCTGGGAGTATGGGGTACCAGCCCCCAGTCCCCTTGATATGGGCTGCTAGGTCTCTTTATGACCGGTGTCAGAGTTTGGTTGCAGGCAGTAAGTCGGACTCGTTTCTGGTGAGAGCTGGACTCCGCCAAGGTTGCCCTTTGTCACTGATTCTGTTCATAACTTTTATGGACAGGATTTCTACACACAGCTGTTATTAACTGCTGTGTGTTTAAAATCTTTTATTACGCAAGTTAAAATAAGCCAAAAAATAACAGTAGAAAGATTTTTTTAATAGTCCATATTTAGAATATGCAAAATAACACAGGAAACATTTCTAAAACTGAAAGCTATATGAAATTAAGCACAAAGGCAAATATATTCAAATCCTAACTAATATAGATCTAATAATGATGTTTCTCTGTTGCACATGCTCACACTGCCGCATCAGTTTTTTAGTCTTTATTTTACAGCTGTAACTCTTTCTTCCAGCTTCTCCTCACACTGAATAATGTTTCAGCTGATCTTCACTTCACTCCATCTTCTTCTGTTCGTTTCTGTCTGGACAGAGTTTCTGGAAAGATTCTAGACATGGAAGCAAACACACCTGCCCAGAAATCTACTCCCAACAACCCAGAACCACTGACCCAGGAGCTTCTTCTTTAGAAAGCAGCTAAACCTAAAAAACAATCTTTACTCCAGATAAAAGGAAAACCTGGTTAAGGGTTTTCTTACTGCTCTTTTAAAGTCTGAGCTGCTTAACGTGCTATACATATTGTTATACAATGAGAAACATAAGTATTTGATCACCCTGCGACTTTGCAAGTTCTCCACTTAGAAATTATGGTGATGTATGAAATTCACATTGTAGGTGCATTTCTACTGAGAGACAGCATTTTTTTTTTTAAATCAGGAAATCACATTGTATGATTTCTAAAGAATTTATTGGTATTTTATTGCTGCACATAAGTATTTGAACACCCGGCAATCATGAAGAATTCTGGCTCTCAAAGACCTGTTACTCTGCCTTTACAAACTGCAGTTAATGAGTACTTCAAAATGTTGCTACAAAATTTATCACAGAACAGTATGGAAGAGTTTAATTCAATGCAATCTATAGTTTGTGAAGTTAAATAACAAATAACTTCAATGTGTAATAATTGCCACTTTTATATCATAACATCGGGTTGTTCTATGCCAAGTTCTAGTTATTTAAATTCCACCTTAAATAAAACCAAACAAATTCCATATTGTCATAACTCACACATAAAACCAGGAATAAACTAACTCACCCCCTGATGATGAGTTTATGAAACCATTTGAACAGTAGTTGCTCTCAGTTGTTGTTTTCTGTTGTTCTGAATTTATCAGACTCTCATCATTGCTGCGGAGACATTTTAGCTTACTGTTCTTTCTAGCACTGGTTCAGTTAATTAAGGTTTGCAGATTTTTAATTTTTGCACAGCTCTGTTAAGGTTCACCAAAGAACTGGAACAGTTGACAGGAATTGCCACCTGCAACACCAGTAAACTGAAGAAGCTGCTGCTTTCATTGAGGTGCTCACTGTAAAGATCATCAGTTATTAAAGTGATTTTGATGAGGAGCATCTGGCTGCCTCTTTACTTTATTTATTTGCTTTTTATTTCACCTTTATTTAGCCAGGCAGATCCTGTTGAGATTAAAAATCTCTTTTTCAAGGGAAACCTGGCCAAGAAATGGCAGGAGCAAATATCCCACAGTTACAAAGGTAATGACAGATAACGACGCAAAAATAGTAATTAAAAAAAGAATAATAATAATGATTATATATTAATACTACTACTGCTAAAAATATTAATAATGCTATTAAAATGGCAAGCAATCTAAATGAAACAAATATGTAAACATGTGACATAGGGGATCTTCGGTACCTGTCATACATCAACACAAACATGCCAGCTATGACCACAGTGCACTCCGCCACACATTTGTAGCAACCGGCACCGTTTGAAGGAAATTTCTTTTGTAAAGCTACACTTGCGCTTTGACATCTTGTTAACAGCAGTACTACAGCTCACATTATAGCGGATCAGAACCACCGACATAGCAGCAGCTCAGGGAGGACGACACATGAGAGAAAGACTGTCGCATTCCATGCATCACACCAGTTAGTTTAAGTCTGCCTATTGATCCCCTGAAAAACAATGAAAACCTGCACATTCATCAATTTATGAATGCTACCTGGATGCCCTGGACAGGACGTGAAAAGTGGACATGTCCAGGCAAAAGAGGACATTTGGTCACTCTAGCATAATACACAACAAAGATGCTCCTTTCAAAACTAAAGTGCAACATTTTTTCTATATTTTGTAAATTTCACAATGCATAGATGAAACACCAGCTGCAATCGCATTTCCGGTAGTTTGTCCCCTTTAAATCTTTAGGTGGCATTGCAGACTTTTATGTTCTTGTCATTTAATTATTATGAAAAAAACAATTTTGAACACTTCTGGATCACTATCGATTTGGCATGTTTCCCATCGCAGTTAATCGACTAAATAGTGAATTGGCACACCCCTATAAATAACACCTATTTTGTGTGAAAATGTTTAGGTACAGAGCTTCCCTCAGCCTTGGGGCATCAGACCCCACTATCTGTCAATCCTACTGAAGTCCCTGAGTATAGAGCCAATTTAGTTTATTTCAGTGAGGGAATCTGCATTATTTTAAATCTGGGTAATTCAGAAGGACTTCCCTAGCAATAAATAAAATGAAACAGCTTTGGTGAAAGTGTAGAACACAATATTGAGTAAAGTACTACTATCTTTTCAATACGTACTATGTTCAATATCACTGAAAGCTATTGTGACAACGATGTACCTGGTTTTATTAAACACACCATTTCTGATCGTACTTCTAAAATAATCTTATTTACGATTTGTTAATGTTTAATATGTCATTGATAAGCTTATATAATAGGTGTTTGATTGAACTTTGCATTGATTAGTAAAAGAAATGTCACATCAAGCAAAGTAACAGTGGTCCACTGTGCGTTTATTTGTAGATATGCTGCTTAGTATAGTTTCTACATATTGGTTCTTGGGTGTGTGCATGTGTGTGTCTGCTTAAGATAGTGTGTCCTACTTCCCATAAGTAACAACAAAAATGATGAATACATAATGAAATTAACACAAACCTCCATTTTGGTTAAACCGCTGCTTCACAACTTCAGTGTTGGCTTTGAAGCTCTGCTGGGCACCCAGAAGGTTTATAGTCTGTCTCTCCCAGTACTGCTGATCAGGGTTCTTACTCTTCCAGTCCTGTGTGGGCTCTGCTTTCTGGGTGTTGCTGTCATAGTGTGAGATCTGAACATCATCAAACAACCATAAACTCTGGGAAGTTTGGGACTTCAGAGAACCCAGTGTAGAAATACTTCAGAGAGTGGGTCACTGAAAAAAAGACAATGTGATTTGAATATTTACTAAATAATAGCTAAATTATCCAACATGTTCTGCATACAGGTTAAATAAACTAAAGAACAACAGCAAATACAGTAAATCAAAAATAAAAACTGATAATTACATTAAAAGACTATTCTGAAAGATTTTCGTCTTTTGGATATTTTTGAGGGGTGTATTTACTAAAGATAAAACATTTTATGAATCAAGTATTTATTACGTTTTGTTTTAAACCCACAGCAACATTTATTTAGTATTTCTGTAGTTTAACTGTAGACCTTTATGTAATCTTAATACAGTATGTCACACATACGTACGCTACTAGTCGTTCTGTTTAATTGCAGCTAATATTTACAAACGTATCAAATTCAAAAAACATTTCTTTTCTTCATATTTTTAAAACAATGTTTGATCAAATATTTTATTTTTCTAACTAGGTTGTTTTGTGCACATCATTGTAATAATTATATAAAATAATATAAATGGCCCTTCACTCACCTCAACCTCTGAAACATTTGAAAAGCAAAACTTGTAGTTTTTCTTTTAACCTTACAAAAAGACATTCATTTTAGATTAGCTTAGAGTTATGTTAGCTTTTAGTAAAGGAAAAGCATGACCTTTTATTTTTCATTCAGGGCTGAGAGAAAAATCAGCAAAAAGAAAAAAAACATTCTGCACAATACTTTTTTTTATTTCATAATTTTTTACTGTTTCTGTTGTAATTCTAGCGTCTCCTGTTTAAATGAAAGCAACTCAAACATATGTAGCTTATTACGTTTTTAAATAAACTGGAGTTTGGCTGTTTTATAAAAGGCACCTAACTGAACATGTTACCATTTCTACCTCCAGTCGATACTAAGAATTCTGTCAGAATAACTAATAATTGTCTTATTAATTGTCTAATTCGATTTGGATTTTGTAAAGAATATTGTCTGAAGAATAATGAGCTGATGTTGAAATTGAGATAAATTATTTCTGGACTGGGCCAAGTGTCTTCTTTTTTGGAAACCAAAGGTCACCCTCCCCTCGGTTACTTGGCTAAATAATAAAGAGGTTTACCATTGTCTGGAGTGGTGCTAAACTGCTGCGAGGGCCGTTCCAGGCTTCTTGTAGCTTTCATTTTAGAAAATTCTCTTATAAATAAGTTAAATGTTTAACACTAAGTATTCAACACAACAAATTGTAATCAAATAAACATCACATCAAAATAACATGAAGTTGTTGTAATAACATTGATCATTAAATCTGTATATTTTCTAATAAACCTGCTGCTGTGGATTGTATCCACAATAGAAGTGGAAATGTAAAGGCTATCATTTTTTGCCATGCTGCTTTACGTGTTCAGATTCTCTCTAAAGTAACTTGATTCCTCTTCCATGTGAGAGGACTTTGATAACAAAGAAAAAGACCAGGTGTGTACCTGCAGTTCAGATTTCACCTGAGCCAATAGGAGCGTCCTTGTGTCCTAAACGTCACTTAAAACTAGAGTAAACAACCTTGTTGAGGTTTATTAACGAAAGTGAAAGTAAACTCAGTTTGTTCTGTTTTCTGGTGGTTGATGGAGCTTTATGGAATGAATCTGGTTAATTTGGGCTGTATGATATATTTCTGCTCAGGTTATTCAGAGCTTACGCAGCTCACCAGGTGCCAGGTTTGAAAATTGAATTTGATTCCACTTGGAAATAACCGGTTGACCATAACACTTTCTTTATGTGCTTACATAGTGCATTATGGCAAGAGCAGTAGGGCTGCCCTCACAGGCAAAAAAAAATTTAAATGAAGAGAAAATCAAAAGCACTAGGCTACCATGAAAAATGTATATTTATGACATGCCTATTATTTTTCACATACATATACTAAATCCAAAATAAATATTTCATAATTTTACTGTAGATTTTTGGAGATAGATTCAGTCAAAGAACCTTATATTTCCAATCCATGATATGCTGTCGTCTCATTTAAAAAAAATAAATGTCTCCCAAATCCTTAGAGGTGACATTAAAACTCTCTTTGGATTTCGCTAAAGGATCATCTATACTACAACCAGAAACAATATTTATAATTTCACTTTAGATTTTTGGAGATGGGCCCAGGCTAAGTGTATAATAATGTTTATCCAGAATATGACCATTTCTGTTTGTTCATTTATAGCCTATTATAAACAGAAACAAGGCAGCCCAGCTTTGTTTTCTTTAGATCAGCCAGTTCAGCTGGATCCTTTTGCAGACATTGCAAATGTTTCTAAATGCAGCTGTTACAATTAATCTGTAAATGTTCCCCACAAAATCCGTCAAAAACATCAATATGATTACATGTTATCAATCGTAACAGATTTCAGTTTTTCAGGCTAAATTTCAGTTAACTTAAGTTGAAACCAGAAGTTTACATACACCAAATAAATAGACACATTTAATGTTTTACTCATGGTCTTAGGTAAATCAGACCAAACTTCTCTTGTTTTAGTTCAGTAAGAATTACCAAAATTATTTCTATTCGCTAAATGCCAAAATAATTAGAGAAAAATATGTTAGATTTATTTATTAGTGGAGTGTTCCAGCTCTAAACCTTTCTGTTAGTTTAAACCCCTTTTCTTAAAAAGTCCAAGGTACCAATTTCTCCCCCATGCAGCCACTAATAAACTAAAAGGCAGATACAAGATCAGAAAACAGTTTTCACTTGATTGATGACTCTCTGCTTTTTACACGTTGACTTCTGATAGATTCCAGACCTTCCTGTTTGACCCTGAACAGGATTAAAAAATGGGCAAATGTGTTATTATTTAAAAGGCATGTATATTAAGCCATGTGATCTTCGGTTATGTTTTCCAAAGGAAAACCAAATGAAGTCCCCATATTTACTTTCCATTAAATATTTGATTAAAATCATAGTTATGATATTTATAATTAATACCTTTAATACCTTACTCAACAAAAGTAGCAGTAAGACAATATTAAACCATTTATTAGTAATCAAATTTATGATGAACAACAAAATATTGTTAGCAGATATAAACAGAATGTTTAAAATGAAAATGCAATAGAGCTCCTTTTGGCCAATTATTCTGTTTTCCCCCTTTTACTCTCCTCTTCTCATTTTAACTCGTCAGTCCCTTATTCTTGTCAGTTTCTCTATATGAGTCTGAAATTGGCTGGATGAACCGTAGCTCAGATTTGTACACTCCTTTAGATCATAATGTAGTCAAATAGCAGTTGGTGATCCACTGTAGCATTATTATTGTTAGTAAATTGATTTCCAGCCAGTCAACATGCACTGAAAAACACAGGATAATGGATATAATAAAACACATAAAACTAAGAAAAAACTGATTAGTAAGCATCAAGTGATGTTCAATGTATTGGAGTGTCAGCAGTATGGATTAATTTATGAACAACACAAGCAGCAGATGCACAACAAACAGTGTATCTTTACCGTTTTTGCAGGCACCATTGTTATTAAAGAGGATGAACATTTCAAAGTCTTTAGCATTTCTTTTTCACCAAAAGTATTTCCCTTTTTTGTGACAGGTGAACCTGACTCCCCCTGGAATTTTTCCTTCCACTTACCTTATGTTAGATTAATTATCTAAACTGCCCTTAAACATGAATGTGAATATGGACAATGAATCGATGTATCGACAAGGAAAATAAATATTTCTGATCTACAAAGTCACAGTTGACCACCACCCATTACTCTTTTCAAGGTAAGCTTGTAAGCAGATAGACCGACTTTTTAGTCCAATTATATATACTTGTGGTGAAGAGCAGGAAAGCATCAGGGGTTAATTTAAGACATAGTAAACACATAAATACTAACAATACATTAGATAAGTGTTTGTTCTATATTTTTGTCTTATGTTATTTAGTAAGAGTATCAAAATAGCTGGTTTGTTTTGTTTCAATGTGAAGAGTCATGCAGATTTAATTGCTTTCTGCAAAAAATATATATATTTAGCCATTTAGAGGCAGAAACTCAGCAACAGGCTTTTTGTTCATGCAACACTTGGCTCTATTATCTTCTATTTGTTTATGGAGTCAATAAATAATTACATATAACATAATATCCCAAATGGAGAATCTTTTGTCTGATGTGTTTTTTTAGGTATATGAAGTCTCTGTTTCCTAACATGGTAATAAAATATCCCAGATGTTATTTTATCTACTTTAATAAATTGTGAATCTTGGTTAAACAAATTCATTTTAAAATCAATTTAATAATATAAAACACAAATATTAGTAACTATTTATAGAACTCAAACAGGCCACAGTATGAAACTGAGTAACTAAAGAACTTTGGTGTATTATTTGTAGCTGGTTCAACATGTCAATGTGAAGATGGATAAATGAAGAAAACTCTGGAGCTGAGATTGCATTTCAACAGCAAAGGACTTTATTCAAACTTCAGCCCACATCAGAAAAAAAAACAATCTTAAGGGATCTCATACACACATATAGGTATCCATGTTTGGCATTCCCCAAAGTGTTGGTCTTTGAACAGTCTTTACCTCATGCACACTTTCTATATTTGGTCCTCATGTCCTCGATCGTATCCATGCCGTGCTGGGATCCATCACCTATGTAGTTACATCTTCTTCTTCAACATAGTAAAGGAGGACAATAACTAAACAGACCTTCATATATAACGGCCTGCAGCTTTATGTGTCTGAGCACGTTCAGCTTCATAACTTTCTTTCTGTGTGGCTCCAGGCATAAAAACTCTCAGCTCAGATATGTTACTAAAATATAAATATAATCTGTTTTCATCTACCTCAGAACCAACACAATAAGCATCAAAAGAAACTCAGAGATTCTAAGAAAATTCTGTAAAAGAAAATGGATTTTAAAAGAATGTTTTCATTTATCTATATTTTGGATTTTTATATGTATATATATATATAAAAAAACATTTTACATCCCAGAAAGAGAAAGTATCACCTCACCTAATGTTATAAGATCGTTCACATTTAAAATACAAAACAATATTTTCAAAAAGCATCACGTCAAAAAGGTCCTGTGAGAGGACCTCTCAGCGACGGAAATAATATCTGAATAAAAAGGCAACAACCCAACAAAATAAAAATAATTCACTGAAGATGTACATCTGATGCTTTATGTAGATGCAGAGACTCAGAAAATGTCTGATTGATTCTGGTTCAGATATTGGTGTTCAACATTCTCATATGGTTATTCTCATTTTGTTATTAAGAAAGACAGGGATATCATTTATACAGTGTTCCCATGTACCTACTGTATGTACACACAGAGGAACAAGTTCTAAGACTGGGACGTTACTGTAGCAGTGGTTGGTCTGACGAGGCACTGCGTTTGCTCTCATCTGATTTGTCACTAGATAAGGAAGATGTTGAACTCTTGGTGTCTTGAGCATCTAGAAAACAAAAACATTTAAAGTGAAATGTAAATAGTTATATTCTGAGACAAAATACATTTTTATCAAGTTTCTTTTGATTTAAATAAACACTTAGACCGGGTTTACACTGTTATTACTGGTACTCAGAACGTTTAGCAGTTAAAGAACATTTCTAGTCCTCGGCTTCAGTTGATGGTCTGTGGGACAAATAACCAGAACTCAACCAAATATCACCTAAAGAAAATCAAACAGGGTCAGAAGTTTTCTGTGAAAATCCTGCAGTGTGGTTGTTGTTCCTACATGTGTCTGATTCTTGTCCTCTTCTGTCTGGCCATGCGTACTTACAATGTTATCTCCTCAAAAACATTTTTCACTATCGTTCCTTGTAGTTTTGGTCATTTTTTACTCAAAGAAGCCGCCTGCCATCGGACCTTTGATTCGTACGTAATAAGTGTTGATTAAGTTCCCATTATTTGCTACCATGAGCTTTTAAAATCCCTTTTTAATTTTAGAGTTTTAAACTTTAAAAAATGCCTCAGCCAGATTTGAACTAGAACTAGTTGTCTTTGTATCCACGGCTATGTAGCTCAGTTTGTATCAATACTTATTGACATCCTTTGACTTTTCCTTTTTTTGGATGAAAGTTGAAATTCATTTAGTGAAAATCGGCCTCACAGTTTCTCTTGGACTTAATGACATTTTCTGGGATTGATTCTGTACAGCACTTTGGACAACATGCTTTTGTAGTTATATTATATTATATATGCTATATTAACTTGAACTTGAAATAATATCATTGTTAGCACAATTCTATCAATTTTTGGGGTCTCAAATAAACCAAAAATTCTCATTATTTCTTAATGAGTATTAAGATATAGAGCCTTTTTGGTGGCTGGCCCGAGGATGTAGAACAATCTACCTCCTCATTTAAAAGCTTCCCAGAGTTCAAAGCCCTTCAAGTCCCAACTTTAAAACATATCTTTTTCATTTGGTGTTTAAGACAGGATGACTGAGAACCCAATTGGTTAGAGGTTGATTTTACTGACTAAATGGTTTCTATTTGTGCTTCTTTTATTTTTCTGTGTTGTCTGTCTATTTGTATCTGCAGTATTCTGTGTTGTTATAATCATGTTATGTTGTTCAGCACTTTGGGGCAGCATTGACTGCTATAAATGAGCTATACAAATAAAATTGACATTGAAATTTTTTCACACAGTAATATTATTACCACCGTATTAAAACAAACAAAAAGACATACTAAATCTGTTTTTAGCTTTGACGTTTAAATCAGGTCTATTTCTCACTGGGTGAAGGTCAACTATAAAATACACGAAAAGGAAGGCAAAATATCAGTCTCTCACCTTTCTTGATATTCTTGTTCTTATTCTTGTACAGAATGAATCCGATCACAACAATGAGACCAAGGAGAACAACAGCAACAGCAGCGATGATGATCGGATTGATGGTGTTTGCTGTTGAGAAGAGAAACCAGGTCACACTCATGTAGAGTCTCAGGCTTCTTCATGTTTTTATCCCAGTTTGTCTAAACATTATAACCAGGTTTTAGCTTGATCAGGTTTCTGTTCTCTACAATTGTTCCACTGAACAAACTCAATACGCTTCATTGTATTGTTTTCAGTTACTATTATTGTGAGTGATTCATTCAATAATAAAGAACAAAGATTTCTCAAGTGTTATAAAGCTGTTAATTAAATTAATGTAGTAAAGGGTTTTAAAAGGTCTAAAAGAACCTAAAACCTCAAAATGAGTGAAAGTGTTTGTTGAAATCAGTCTTGATTAACAATAAAAAGCACAAACTGCAGTAGATTATATTAGTAGCAAGTCACTCATTTTAGCTGTCATTTTATGGTAAACGGCTCTAAAAAGATGCCAAGAAAGAAATTGTGATTCTAAACCATTAAACTGAATGTAAATGTAAAAACAAAAGCAAGGCAGACAGAACTTTGAAATTAGATAATTACCTATAAATAAACATGGAGCTTCATACAGTTACTTACATTCATTGGTCAAGATCCTCGTTTTCTCCAGTCCATGGGGGATGTCTTCTTTAACTCCAGAGAGCTGAAACACACATTCATACTTGCTCATATCTTCAGATGCAGCAGATGACAGATGCAGATCAACAGTCATCTGGAAGGTCCCATCATTGTTAGGGAGGATCTCTCCTTTATCCACTCCATCATGGATCTCCTCTCCATCTTTCCTCCAGAACATTTCTGCTCTGTTAGGATAGAAACCTGTAGCGTGGCAGCTGATTGGAGAGGAGGAAGACTTCTGGAGGAAAGAAACTGATGGACGTTCTGGAGATAAAAACAAACTAAGTTTAAATATAAACCGTTGATTCATATCTATTAACAAGTACATTTCTTTACATTTGTCAGAGCTGGAGCCAGGCCTCAGGCCTGAGTCATACAGTACAATCAAAATGTAGTGAAGAACTTGAAATTAGGATGAGATTTATTACCTTTGGGTAATTCAGTAATTAATCAATTCAATCAAAATAAAGTAAGGTCATTTGACACTACCTGTCCTCATCAGAGAGCTGTTCCCATAGTCGACATACTTCTTCAGCCACTCAGGACACTCTTGGTAGAGGCAGTTCTTTCTCTCTGCCAGCTTAAATTTGTTATTGTTCCATTCGTTTTTAGTCAGTTCAGCCTGTTTTTGTGGAGCGATCCATGTTTTTGTCTTCACGTCCCATACAAGCCAGTCTTCCCCATCATAACCATGCTGTTCATAGCAAGTAACATTCTGAGTCTCCTCATCCCACTCACAACTGTACATCCTCTGGTAAATGTGGACACCTGATAGACAGAGAGAGAGAGAATGCAGATGAGAGACTTTACAGCTCACAATGAGGTTTCTATTCAGGGCTATTCATTAAAGGAAACCAGAACACACTGAGAACAAACCCAATCTCCATCAGTAACTCCAACTGATCAGAATGACTTATTGACGGCAGAACCAGCTGATGGTCCAGTTCCTCTCCAGTGTGAGTCCAGCAGCAGAGAGTCTGGAGAGTGAAGATTCCTCCCCAGTCTGAGACAAACCAAGTTGATCTTCCTGACAGGCATCACTGGAATAAACCCACTCATCTCTCTGACCTGTTCTGGTTCTGTTTGGACCCAGATCTCCCTGTTTTCAGGGTTCATTTCATGTATTTCATTCACACATTACTGTTTTCTGTGTTTCCTATTTTTATCAGGTTTAAATTGAATGAAGGAAACATTAAACCTTTTCTGATGTTTCTCTGATTCTCTCACTGCAGGATCAGTTTCTAGTGTTTAAAATAATGCTTCCTGAAATTTCCAAATTAAAACCTCACTCTCCCATACTTATTATCTACATTTAAAGCTGATAAAACAGTATACTGCCAAATTAGCATAGGAAGTAGAATCTATTTGACTAATTAAACTAAACATGTCCTTATAAGACAATGTAATTTTAGCATAGATTTTACATTTGGCAAATAAAATATTGAGATTTATTTTGTCAAAAAAACCTTTAACTGCCACACAAGGTAAGTAACTTCTCCAGATGAAGAGAACTTGACAGGAACACAGATGGATGGTGACTTTGTCCACATTTACAAACAGCTGAGTAACACAGACAAAAACATTCATAGACAGATGACCTTTGACCCACAGAAGATGGGATAACACACAAACTGAGTGTTACTGTAAGCTCTTTATAATTGCAAGATCAAAGCTGATGTATATTGGGACTCTCGTATCTTTCACAACATGTTTGGCTGTGAGAACAACAGTGAGAGTGGAGAGGTCAAAGGTTACGATTAGTGAGGTGATGATGGAGAAGATTTCCTAAGAGTCTGTTTACTGAAGAATAAAACAGACTATGACCAGGCTCTGCTGTTAGACTATCACTGCGTGTTTGTTAACGTAGATCAACTGCAAACTAATCTTCATTTTTATGACACAGGAAACTGAACATCTTGATTCTTTATTACAGTCTTGAGACTTGAGACAGCTTACACACAGTCATAAATTTGTGAGAGAAAAGTCAGTAACTTCCATGATTAAATGCATACATTTTCGATATTTAAACTAAAATATTTTATGACATTGTAAAGTCAGATATTTCCAAGATAAAAACTCTAAAGTTGAGTGAGAATCAGATATTTCTGAAATGTATTATAATATATAATATATAATTTCTTAAGAGAAAATTTTCAAGTTTTTCCTTGGAAATATGTGAAGTTAATCTATTTTACTTTTAACTTATATTAGGACAAAACAGCACTTTGATGTAGCCTTTGTAATTTCGTTATACTTGCAGCAAGGCTTGTTGTGTACAGTGACAATAAATGCTTTCTATTCTAGCATTGTGTCTTAAAATAACACTCAATAGATAATCTGATTACCAAAGATGTTACTTTACACCTTATTTCAATGTAAGAAAAGGGGAGCAAAATAACCTAGTGTTGCCTGTAGAGCTAAAATTATTTTAGAATGTACCAACTTTAATCAGCGTTGTGAAGCTGTCCTGTGCATTAAATAACATGAATGAAAACATTTTCTATTCTAATTAAATATTTTGTTTTCTTCAAACAGGTTGCCATTGCTCTCAAATGCCATTATAATACAAAGTATCACTTTGATTGATAATAATACACTATAGTTAAACTTCCTCAGTTTAAAGATGTTTACTAACTAGCATACTAAAGTTGTTACAGAGAATCTCAAAGATCAAGTGTTGATTTTTTTGTTTTTGTTTAAATCTCTACTGTATACTGACATGATCAAAACACTTTTTGCAGTGTCTTTGTCTGAATAAACAACGAGTACATTGTTTTAGTATATTATTAACTGGTATGAAACCATCTGTGTCAGACCGGTAAGAAAAAAAAAAGAGTTATAATCCTTTCGTTTGCTGGAAATTAACAACTCATAAAAAATAAGAGAAAGTAAATTATAAAAGGAACAAATATACACTGAAGCATAAACAAACCTCCAGTTTGGTTGAAGCGTTGCTTTGTTATTTCAATGTAAGCCTTAAAGCTCTGCTGGTCCCACCGACAGGTGTCAGTCTGACGATCCCAGTACTGAGAATCCACCTCTGTTACTCTGTTGACCCAGTCCTGTTTGGGTACGACTTCATTGGTGATGCTGTCACATTGGCTTATCTGAACATCGTCCACCAACACAACAGACACAAACGTTGGGAAGTTTGGAATCCCAGAGGTTGCAGTTTGGAAATACTTCAGAGAGTGAGTAACTATGAAAAAAGAAACAAAACATGTTATATTTAGAAACAGAAATTCAACGCTTTTTTAATTTTAGAAAAGTGCAGAAATTTTTTTTTTTTTTTAAGTAAAGCCATTTAGTCAATGCAAATTAAGTTTTTGCCTTCGATGTGTTTATGATTCACCAATGGTGTCTGGCCCATAGGGGGTGCTGGGGCGCCACCCTCCCAAAAGAGGAGGGGAAAAAAATGTTAAATATATATGTATATGTATTTTATACATTTATTTATATTTGATGAATATAAATGTATTATCAATGTTACTTAATAGTGTGTGCTTTGCAATTATTTACACAACATGTCCACCAACTGACTCATTCAACAGTGAAATTCCCCCAACAAATTTGTATAATTTTTCTTCTGGGCAAAAGGGCCCCTAAAGAGCAGATAAATAGCCAATAGTGTAAGGTTGCTGGAAAAAAAAGAATAAATATTTGGCCAATTAACATTAGCTACAGAAAAAGCTGTAAAGTTTTGAATCGCTATGGGGATGAAGTTGATGATGGCAGCAACAGCTGAAGGGCAGCTTCCACCAGGTCTTCGATCTTGTAGAGGATTTTACAGAAGGTAGGTTTGCTCCATCTTTTGTAATTCATTTTGTTTTCCATTTTAATATCTCTACTTCCATTAAATGATCTCTGTTTAGCCTGTTGTCATTAGTGTTAGCTGTGGCTCACCTGTGAGCCTTCAGTGTTAAAGCTGTAGCTGATTTCATGTTCAGAATCTGCTACCTCCTCCTGTTGTCCTCCAATGTTTTTAACTGCACAGTTCAAAAGTTCTTCTCCAATTACTTCACTTCTGGTAACGCCAGGAAGGACCGAGGAGGGAGGAGAGCTACATCGGAGCAGTAGTAGCACCATTTACCAGTTATATGAGCCGCATTTGCGCCCATAGTTTGAATTTCAGACCCATTACGATGAAACCACTTAAACATCAGTTTAAAGTGAAAGATGCTCTTTAAGGAGCTTGGAAGGCCGGAGCTCACAGAGGAGCTTAGAAGATTGAGGTCCACTGGAGAGTGAAGCCCGTGGAGGAGTTATGAAGAACGGCGTAAAAGTTGAAGGCATCCTCGGATTGCCACAAGAGAACAAAGAGGCCAGAGAAACCCTCAGCAGAGATCAGAACGGTGTGGAGGCTGGAGACACCCTAAGAGGAACTCTGGAGGAACCTGCAGTAGAGGCCAGCTGAGGATCTTCTACTGCTGAGGATCTAAAGCATCAAGCTGGGGACCGGCTGATGCTACAGCTTTGAACAGAGGGGCTGTAGGTTCTCCTTCAGCAGGTTCAGCGGGCTGAGAAGCTTCTGCTGCAGCGGATGTTAGTGGTGGAGAGTGAGACCCCTCGATGGAGGCGCCGTCCACAGCGTGGGGATAAGGCCACATCAGGAACAGAGAGAGTTGACTGAGGCAGGAAGTTGGCAGTACTGTAGGTGGATCAGCAGGAGGCGTTGGGCTGAAAGATGGAAGCTGTGGAAGCTTGATGATCCCCACTCCACCTCGTCCAGCAGCTCCACCAAGCCCAGAGATGGTAGGAGGGGATCCCATTCAAGCAGAGAAAGTCTGCATTCAGGGTGATAGGTCTAGCCACAGCACTTATATAAGTCTTGAGACGTTCCTTTAAAATCTCAAACTCCTTGTAACCATTTTGCTCTGCTGGGTCTTGTTGGCTGGATTCTTATGTCATAGTTAAGTGTAAGTTGGACCCAAATGCAGGCGGAACAAGAGACAGAAAGTGAAATGTACGTTTTCTAATAATAAAATAACAAACCTTACAATAATAACGGTGGGTTCATGGGGAGTCAGGATGCAGAACACTAGGAGATCAGGAACCACAGAGCAGCAAATTGAAGAATTCAGCAAAGAATGAGTGAAAGAAAGAAGCTTAAATACTGAGGATGAGGAGGACATGAAAAAGAAGCCTGAAGATGGAGCAGGGAAATATGAAATGAAGATCAGCTGGGATAGAGGACCATAGGACACAACACAGACTGTCTACTGTCGCTACATGTTGGTCCAGGAGTGAATGCTGTACGTCAATGACTCGATTCAATGAGCTTCCTAAGATAGAAAACTTTTAAACTGATTGGAATCATGAACTGAAGGATTTATTGGAATGTATGTATGAATGAATTGAAATGACTTTTCTTGTAAAGTGCCTTGGGATGACGTGTTGTGAATTGCTGCTATATAAATAAACTGAACTGAACTGAATGGAGAAAACTGGCAGACTGAGGGAGAGAAAACAATGGAGAAGGGGAGGAGTAAACAAGCAAATAGAAAATAGCAAAAGTACAGAAGAAAAAACAACAAAAATCCAAATCCTGACAGTAACACAGACTGTCAGGATCCAGGTAGAACTATTTCTGCTTTATATTGTTTGTCCAAGTTGATAAGTTGATGTTGTATTTCAGGTTTCAGCTCGAACAGCTTCCCTCTTCACTTTCTAATAGATACTGTACTCATTTTCTGATAGTTTTAAAAGCAGCAACATATTCTGATTAGGTTTGGGTTTCATAATTTACTGAGCTTCTGTCTATGCAGACATTATTGGACTGAAATATAAACAGTTTAGCGCTAAATATAGTTGCCCAATGACAACTTTGCATGACAGCGACAGTAAGTGGCATCATGGGAGAACTTTGAGTTACACTACTAAACACGCTGCAGCAGCTGAAAAAAGATAATAATACCGCTATACAGCATGCAAGAGAAAATGTAATGTGAGATTCATATTAAGCTACTACAAGCGAAATAGAAGTCGTTGTTTTTATCTTTTTGATGCTTCATTTTTATTGAAGTTGTTTTATACCAGAAAAGCATTTAAACATAGTAAAGTGTTTTGGGTTTACGTAGTTAACTTAAACACACCATGAAACCAGTTGAAAGAAAAAAAGTTTGATCCATTTCATAAACGCACCAGCACTCCTTTACATGCTGCCATTTTGGACTCAACCCGCTCAAGCGACAAGTACTTTACAGAATTATGTAGATAAAAAAACAATATTAACTGTATTTTATTATTTAGAAAGATTATTTCAACATTAACATTTTTAACTTGAATAACGAAACACCAGACACCACAGAATAAACCGTAAGAGTCAAAAGAAACTCAAAGAAGATAAAGTTGTTTGTGTTAACCTTAAATCTAATAATCTATATATTTCCAACTCACCGGCCGCTGCATCTTGTATTACAAGGAGAATCAGAACGTTGATTATCCTTATCATGGCCATTTCGGCCCTACATTAGTCGCTGTTTTGTATTTTGCCAGCGCGATGAGCGGCTGTTCGCCTTCCTGAAAAATCAATAAAGAAGCAGGAAGGAGTGGAGTTCGTCTGCAAGTTATTCTGAGCCAATGGCAAATTAGTGCGACAGTTCACGTCACTTGAAACTGGGTTAAACAGCCGTTCTGAGGTTGTAAATGAAACTGAAAGAACATTTTGTTCTGTTCAGTCTAACTTTTTTAATTGTGAGGGCGGACAGGGCGATTACAGGACACATGATTTCCCTGGTGTCCCATCTCTGCCTTCCCCAGCTTGCCTTTCCATCATGTAACTTGTTGTCACTCATCCCATGTAATGGAAAAGAAAGAAATAAATCATATTTCATCAAACCAACCACGTTACATGAGCTGCATTATTTTAAATGTTCTAACTCATCCTTTTTGATCCTTTGTTGTAACCCATCTGAAAATGTTATGTCTTTAGCTAAATGATGCAAACGCCTGGAAAATCCTATCAGAACATCTGAACTTTTTTATTTAATATTTAATATGCATTAATATAAACATCATCATGCCCTTTTTAATTTATCATCTCTTTTATATACAAATTAAAAATATTTATATAAAAAAGAATATACATGATCATGTTCTATAGGTATTTATCTATTTTAATCTGGGAAAATGTAATTCTGACCATGGCTTAATAGTTAGTTTACTGTTTGTTATTAAGAAAGTAAATATGTAAAATTTTAACAGATGGAGCCAAACAGATCATGAGGTTGGTGAGGGGAAGTTCTTCAAGACTAAAAGTCCGAGTTGTCAAGGAATAGTAAACAAGCTTTTAAAAAATATTTTATTCTTAATAACATTCATAAATAAGTTCCCTACTGATAATTTTATGTTTAGAACACTATCTAATAAAGTATTATTAAAATGTAAATTAATAATTTTTTATTCTTCACTTCTCATATTGCAATAAGTAAGTTGCATAATAAAGCTCAGACAGATGTTTGTCGATGAAATAACTCCACAAAAATGCAATTCAGTTAAATTTCCTCCAAATTAATGTCTGAATAATGTTGGATTAACAATAAGTGCAAGTGTCTCAGTGTATCTTATCTAATACAGGAACAGTCACAGACCTGTAGCTGTCTCATTTGTTGCTCATCTGACTGCCGTGTCATCTCCTTTGGTACATCTGCTCTTGTCTTTCTCAAACAATACCTCACACCTTTGTTGCCACCTCCATCTAAGTACTTCTGACTTATAGAAAAGCTTTAAAATGCAAGAGAAAACGACATTGACAGGCTCTTACAAAAATTATCAGGTACCCAGTACTGTTTCTGTAAGATGTAGATACTTGGGCATGAAAAATGTAGGTTTTGGATGCAGGATACTGCTTATATGAAACACAGAACTGGCTATCTTTAAATGTTGTTGTTTTCACTTAATGAGTGAAAATAAGGTACTTCTCTGTTGGACAGTTGCCTGCTCACTGTGCTCTGTGTTTTAAATATCACAACTTGCTATCCTGGCCTATTCATGACCAGAAGCTACCTCCTCAGTGTGTTAGACTTGTAGACATAAACAGGACAGAGCTATGAGTTTTTATTTCAAACACTGTTTTGATTCACATATTGGAATGCTTTACTTTGGACATATTGCCTAAACTTTGTTAGTAGAATGATACATTTCTCAAAAGAGATTGACTTAGTAAAGGCTCAACAAGAAATCAGCAAACTTCTTCTTGCTATTGCTAGTAAAAATAACCCATACCTCTAGCCCGCTTTGATGTTTTTCAGTCTGGTTTCCGTGCTCACCACAGCACTGAGACTGACCTCATCAAAGTTTTCAATGACATTCGAATAAATACAGACTGTGGTAGAACCACAGTGCTGGTTCTGTTGGACCTCAGTGCAGCATTTGACACTGTTGATCATGATATTTTATTGGAACGACTGGAGAGCTGGGTCGGACTCTCTGGTACACTACTTGGCTGGTTTGAGTCTTACCTAATGAACAGGGACTTCTTTGTTTCAATGGGAAACTTTTCATCAGAACAAACAGAAATCACATGAGGGGTGCCCCAGGGCTCCATCCTGGGGCCCCTCTTATTTAATATCTACATGCTCTCACTAGGCAAGGTTATAGCAACCAGTAAGATTAGCTACCATAACTATGCAGATGATACTTAGCTCTACACGATGTCACCAGGTGACTTTGAACCCATCCAAACCCTAAGTAAATGCATCGAGCAAATCAATGGATGGATGTGCCATAGCTTTCTCCAGCTGAAAAGAAACAAAACAGAAATAATTATTTTTGGACCTAAAGAGGAACGATCAAGAGTCAGCACACAGCTCCAGTTAATCCAGCTAGAAACTACTGATCAGGTTCGTAACCTAGGTGTAGTAATGGACTCAGACCTGAACCTCCAGGGTCACATAAAGGCAATAACAAGGTCAGCGTTCTATCACCTGAAGAACATCTCTAGGATTAAAGGAATGATGTCGCAACAGGACCTAGAAAAACTCATCCATGCGTTTATCTTTAGTCGGATTTATTACTGTGACAGAATCTCCACAGGTCTGCCTAAAAAGTCAATCAGACAGCTGCAGCTGATCCAGAACGCTGCTGCTCGTGTTCCTCACTAGAACCAGGAAAGTAGAGCACATCACCCCAGTTCTAAAGTCCTTACACTGGCTCCCTGTAGCTCAGAGAATAGACTTCTAAATACTTTTACTAGTTTATAAATCACTGAATGGCTTAGCACCAAAGTATGTGGAAGACCTGTTGTTACTATACCAACCACCAAGACCACTCAGGTCCTCCAACTCTAGCCTACTAAACATCCCTAGACTGAGAACTAAACATGGAGAAGCAGCTTTTAGTTTCTGTGCTCCTCTAATTTGGAACAAACTTCCAGACGAGTGCAAAGCTGCTGAAACACTGAGTTCCTTTAAATCACGACTAAAATCGTATCTGTTTAGAGCTGCCTTTGAGTAATGCTTTGATGTATCATGTTTTGTGTGTGCTTCCTGCTGTTTTTTCATTATATGCTTTGTAATGCCTTGATGTATCTGTGTGTGCTTCTTGCTTTATTGCTGTTTTCATTTTGCATGCTTTGTCTGTGTCTTACTGCTGTTTTTATTTGACCTCTTAATCATGTAAAGCACCTTAAATTACCTTTCTGTTGAAATTGTGCTACACAAATAAAATTGCGTTGCCTTGCCCACTCTTCAGACAATTCATAAAGTTAATCTATAAATGACTTTATTCCAGAAATAATCTGTACTCCCTACCTGCACCAGTCCTTTTATCACAAGTTTGTCTGTTCACCTTATGAATACATTACACCATGCGTATAATACAGCTAAAGTCCAGAAAGACCTGTCTGAGTTTGCTTTCTGTTTTGGCAGCTCTTGTCTTTTCAGTCCTCCTTTTTCTCACACGAATGTTTTGCATTCCCCTGTCTTGAATCTCTTGTGGCTTCTCCATAGAGTCTATTGATTACTCTTTTTGCAGACATTATTAAATATCGATAACCTTTTAATTACATTGTATAGACAGTTTGAGTCTGCTGCCTTTAGATCTGAGATTGTGATATCTTTGCAGGAACAAAATTGCCACTGTGTGATGATACTTCTATAATGGCTTTTTACGTTGAAAACCTGCTAATAGTTATATATATCTCAGAAGTCATCCTGTTTGTTTGCAACATCGCATCAATATTCACCTTGTTAGGATTTTAATAGAAGTAATAGAATGCCAGTTTTCTGTTTCTGAAAGAGAAGTGATATGTGGGACAGATTTAGTACATGCTAGTACAGTACCAGTGTTCATGTTTTCTCATTTTTCCATTGATTCCTGATTGTTTTAGGTCATATATCAGTTCATTGGGAGACACACAGCCTGACCGAGCTTATTAATAATTTACTGTGTTAATGTAGAGTCTGGTTTCCAAAACAAAAGATTTTAAACATTAGGCTGTGTGTTGAGGAGAAGTACTTTTCTTTTGTTAACTTGTTGGTTTTTTTGTTCCGAACCTGAATTTCATTGAGGAGAGCAATTATGTGTTTTCCCCCGTAACCTACAGTGACAGGACCCGTACCTGGAAAAATTATTTAACATGCTTTCAGTTTCCCACAGCCATGATGCCATTTTGTACAGTGTCACATTCTGCTTCAAGATGGCGCACAGACAAACAGCTCTGAGTCATGTGATATTTGTGTACTTGAAAATGACAAACAGCATGTGGTTCTTATTTTGTCCATTAGGAATAAAGATATTACTATCCTAATGATAGTTAAGAGTGAATCAAAAGATGCCATAAAGGCTGCATTACTTGTTTAACTTTTAAAAATAAAAACAGTTGCTATAATTCTCCGCCCATTGAGTCACACTGAAGCTGCTTTAATTCCAACAAAAACAAAACTTTAACCTTGTTTCTGTGTAAACACTGGAGCTGTTTCTCTGGTATGTGGTAGAACAACTTACCTTACATGACTTTAGAAACAGCTATGGTTATAAAAAGAAATTCAGCAGAACAACTGATTATGGTTACTGGTGATGTTAGAGCGCCACCATCTGGGCTGCCTGAGTTATTTCTGGGAACCCAGATGATCTCTCTGTTAGGTTTCTTTTTCATATAAAGGCAGAATGATTCTTGGCACACAAAAGAGGAAGACATTCATCACCATGGTAACTATCTGATTAACCTTTGCCAGGACAGAGAGGTTTGTGGGGTGCCTTGTTTAGCCACATTTCTCCAGTCATACATAAAAACAAAGCACAGAAGAAATAGCACAAAAACTTCAGCTGATATTAAACTGATAAAATACCAACCTGTTTAAAACTGAGGGAAAAAAATCATCCAGTCCTCGTATGGTGTATAGTGCATAAAGCCTTCTCTCTTATTAATTATGTATATTTCCTGGAATAAATTGTCTTTACATTTAGGCTACTCAGTCAGATCCCTCCTAAAAATGAGACTGTGGGTTTCTATGAGGCCTGTTTAAATAAAAGTGGATAATAAAATAAACATCTCAAAATACAAATGTGCAAATATAAATTTGATGTCTAGTGTTTCACATATCAGTTTAGTACTTTTTGTGTTGGCTCTCAGAAATAATTAAAGAAATTCCCATTGTTTATATTTCTCTTGTCCTCATTTCACCTCAGCGCTCTCAGGCTGAATTCCATTCCGAATACTTTGATCTCTATCCTTTCTTCTGATTTTATTATATGGTTTCTAAATAAAATGTGCAAGGATATTAAAAATTGCTTATATACACATAGATCAAAATAAATTCGAATAAAACTAGCTTTTTGAAAATGGGCACAAGAGCAGGCTAAAGAAAAACGGAGTGATAATAGAGGAATGTACGGAATGCGACCCAAGCGGAACCTGTCGCCAATTTATTTGTGGTATAATGTCTCCCTCTAGTGGTGGCGCTTAAGAACTGCTTCATGTCAACATGAAATTATTGCGAAGGTCAATTTAAAACAAAAGGGGGTTTGGTGGAGAGGATTACGTCTTTATCTCGTAATGTAGTGTCAGTTTAATTTTCACACATCTTATTTACGTTTTGTTTTTAAGTATTATTTTTGGTTAAAAAAAAATTCCAAGCTAGCTGACATTGCCAGTGAAAGTGAAACTAAAATGCTGCTGCTGCTGCTGCTGGGTTTTCAGGGGGAAAACCAGCCTTTTACTTCACTCCGTGTGTTGCTTGTAAAGAAAGAGACCAGAAAGCAAAGTTAGTAGGGGCAACCATGACGGACTTTTCCACGATTTATAAACTGTCTATAATCGCGCTCGTCGGCTTTATCCAAGGTAAGATAAACAACATAATTTATGTTGCTGTATATATATTCCAGGAAACATGAAAATATATCTGCGGATGCAGTATGTGCACATATGTCATTGTAATCAGGTGGATTTTCATTCAAAATAGAGCTGCGACTTATGTTTTATGTTCATTTTAAGTTATGCAAAACAGCTCAGGTAGTTTGGAGTGCAAAGCAACCCGAATCATTCAAAACGACCAACAGCATTTATGTTTAATATTTGAAAACCAGATGTATGCCGAGTTTAGTCCAACCCCCCCGAAAGTTTGGAGACCTCAAATGAATGATTCCAGACTTTGTTTTTTACTCTGAATTTGGCTAATTTGTAAAATTGGCTATTTGTCAATAGAGTCTGGTATGGAGTGTTCACAGTCGTTTATTGCCCAAAATCCCCTTTTCTTTTCATCCAAGACTGATGCCATCACACATTATTTAGTAAAACGAGAAAGTAAAGCAAACAGTATAATAATTGAACACTGAAAAGAAAAAGCAGAATAACCAAGTTAAAGCTGGACTCTGAAAGTGTGAAAACAGCAATGAAAGGAATAAATCAAACTCTTTTGGTCTCAAGAATATTACACTTCTACTTTTCTTTTTAAAGGCCAGGTTTTATTGCTGGGCGATACATTTATTGCTGACAATAGCTTTCAATGCTGTTTTTTTTTTTCCCAAGAACTGCCACTAACAGCTATTAATCACCAGCTAATCTGTGGACTAGTTTTTCAATTAAGGAATTAAGACAAATATTCCTCCAAAAATTAAGAGCTATTTTATTTGACAATTTTTTATATAAAATGTTGCATTTATTGATATACCAAATTAGATATGAACAAAGATTTGCACTTTAAAAAACATCATATACAATAGTTAGAAAAAAGTTGCAACAGCCTGGTAATTTAGGTGTGCCCACTCTGAAATGACTTCTTTGTTGATGCACCCTTTGACCTAATTTCAGCATTCAGTCGTGTTTGGTGGGAGTCCAACGCAGATCCATATCTTGACTTGTCAATATTGACCTAGTCTACCATGCAGAACTTCATCACATCTATCAGGACTGTGAGGCGATCTCCTGTCCACAGCCATCTTAAGCTAACATCAGATCTAGCTCTGGACTCTACCAATGACATTCCAAAACATTTGTCCTTCTATAAAGTCATTCTTTTCATGATATGAATATAAACATATACTTAGAGATACAGCTCAAAATTAACTCTTCTTTGCTGACACCTGAAGGTTTTAGAGGGTTAACATTGAACAGATTTACTATAAATAAATGGACCCAAACACATACTTTAGATTGATATTTGCTGTGTCTGAACTCATTGTGAGTAATTTAATTAAATCTCTTGTTTGAAGCCTGCAGCTGTTCATGCCCTGTGATGGAGTGCTGGTTCGTCCAGGAGAAACCAGGCAGAGGAGGAGGTCTAACAGGAGCTACAACGCAGGAGAAATCTCTGCTTCACATCAGGACAGACGCAGACAGTGAGGTCGCAGAAAGCCGACGCGCTCCCGCTGACATCAACCCCAGCAGAGTTTATGTTATAACAGGTTAGTTCAACATGAGTCAGCTAAACATTCATCTTCATGACCTGTTTGGTTCCAAATGTGTCAAAACAACAATATTGCATCGTCACAAACATTAGAGAAAGGTGAATATATTCCTGCAAAGATGAGAGATGCTTTTATTCTACATGATTATAATTATTCCTGAGTGTCATTAGATAAATACACACCAACCTGAACATCACTGTTTGTCTAAGACAATTTTATTATTTATTCTCTGTATTTCTCCTAAAATCAGAAGAAGGTTGGTCTGCACATGGATTCTGATGACCCTTAATAAGATCCATTACTCCCAACTAACATTAGAAGTCATTACATTTACATCTAACATCTGTTTTTAGCGGGAAAAGTTGCAAGAAAAAAGCAGTTGTTGAAAAAAGCAATAAGTTAGATGAGCCCAAAATATAACTTTTGGATCTGTATATAAGACTGTATGTGTGTTGGGAAGCTAGCACCCTCAACAAACCATCCTCACTATGAGGCTTGGCGGTGGCAGCATCATGTTTTGGGATTGCGGTTCTTTAGCAGGGACAGAAAGACTGATCAGAGTTGATGAGAAGATGCATGAAACTAAATCCAGGACAATCCTGGAAGAAAACCTGTTAGAAGGTGCAGAAGACTTGAGACTTGGGTGGAGATTCACTTTCCATCAGGACAACTACCATAAACACACAGCCAGAGCTACGTCAGGGGTCTCCAACTCCAGGACTCGAGAGCTTCTGCCCTGCGACTTTTAGATGCATCGCTGCTCCACTGCAGCCAAATTAAATGATTGAATGACCTCGTCAGCATGCCATCAAGTTTGGCAAATTATCAACAAGTCAATAATTTTATTCAGGTGTGTTGCAGCAGAATGCATCTAAAAGCTGCAGGACAGTAGCTCTCGAGGACTGCAGTTGGACACCACTGGATCAAAGCAAATTTATGGGTTAGAATGGCCCAGTCAAAGTCCAGATCTAAATTTAAACGTCAATCTGTGTATAGAGAGAAGGAAAAATTAGTTTTCACAGATGCTTTCCATCCTGTCTAACTTAAGTTTGAGCCGTTTTAGAAAGATGAATTTGGGCACATTTCACCTAAAAATCATTGACTCACATGGTCTGATTTCCCCCCACATATTTTTATTTTATGAAAATGTTTAAAAACCATATGGCAGGTTTTTTTCTCTTCCCCATTTCGCACTAGTATGTGTTACTCTATCACAGAAGATCCAGATAAAGCTATTAAGGTTTATTTAAAACATATTCAAATGCTGAAATACGAACATTTTGAAATGCACTTTAGACTGAAATGTTGTGTCCAGATTTCCAGCTGCTAACGGGACGTCTCTCCTCTGTCCTCAGACCCTTCTGCCACTCTCTGCCATCCCTCCCTCAACCCGCCCAGAGGCTCCATCAAGAAGCCCCAGTGTGAGATCAACCCCTTCCTGCCGCAGCCGTCCAGCCTCAAATGGGTCGCCTCCCTGACCGAATCCGCCCTCAGTCCCATTTACCTGCAAGCTGATTGGTTCTCCGCTTCCTTCCAGGGCCTCGACGAGAAGCTCGGTATTTCCGCCATCTCACGAGCTCCGACAGGAACTAAAGAACACGATGGTAAAGAGTTTTCTCATCAGGAAGGAAGAATTATTGGATCAGCACTTTGTTCTGTCTGATTCATTTGAGCTTCTTGTTTCCTCAGTGATCCTGAGCATCAGCAGTAAAACCATGTCTGCCAAGTCCAGACTCGGGGAGCCGGTCACTCTGGACTGCAACTTCTGGGTCGACCCGTCCACTCCTCTGTCCAAGTCTGGTTTTGCCGTGGAGTGGCGCTACCAGACCAGGGGGGACGGCCGGCTCGTCCTGGCTTACGACGGGAAGACGGACCGCTTGGCTGATACTCACGAGACGGGGGCGTCTCTGGACTTTGAGGCTTTGCACGAGAGAGGAAATGCCTCCCTGGTCCTGGAGGAGGCTAAGGTCCGGCACGCTGGGACGTACATCTGCACCGTGTATCTGCCCTACCTGCTGGCTCAGGTGGCAATGGAGCTGGAAATTATAGGTGAGGGAAAATCTGCACTTTTTTCTGTTTTTTTGTAGAAATAACTTTACAACACTTCAAATAACGACCCACTTTTTCCTCTCCTTTCTACCCAGAACCTCCATCTCTGTCCATCCACCCCTCCCCTCTGCCCCTCGCCATTCCAGGCCAGACCGTAAACATCCAGTGTGAAGCATCGGGCTTCAATCCCCTCCCTCTGGAGGTGAGCTGGGAGTTTAAAGGCGCCGACGGGAAGTCCAGATCTCTGGGGTCGGGCAGCATGTCGGGACACAGGCAGGCCTGGGACGGCACCTACAGCCAGAGCAGCCGGCTGGAGCTGGACACGTCCAAACTGAGCCTGGGCCGAGGAGGAGAGGTCACCTGTGTGGCCGTTCACGCCGGAGGAACACGACGGGCCAGCGTGACCCTCAATGTTATCGGTAACCTGGAGAAACGCTTACAGAACGATTTGATCCGATAAAAATGGTTCTTCTGCTCTTTATTAGCACTTCATTTTAAAACGAAGACTTTGCTGCACTAGATTAACTGGTTATGTGCAGCGTGAGCACCTCTGTAAAAGCATACGGGTGTATTAACCCAACCGCAAGCTAGAAAAATACCAGCAATGTCTGTTGATGTCCACCATTCAGGGAACGGTTACTAGACCATTTCCAAAGATGTGTTGACAAGTGAAGTCGATTTCCCTGCAAATTCAGCCCCAGTTGCAACACCCAGACCATAAATTAAAGTTACAATGTTCAGATTATAAAAGTCATGAAGGACAATTAGAGAAAGACCGAACAAGTATACAGTATAGGGTTTGGAAGGATTAGAGGAGAAAGTTCCCATTTAAAAACAATATGGCAGCACAACTTAGGTTTGCAAAGCTGCATCTGAATTAACCACAAGACTTTTCCAACATTGTCCTCTAGACAGATGAAACCAACATATAGATGTCACTTTAGGAATACAGGATATCAGCATTAACATCTCACATCAGCTGTGAAGCACGGTGGTGGAGGGGTGATGATTGGCGCTTGTTCTGCAGCCACAGGATCCGTGAAGCTGAAGCTTGGTCCCAACTGGGCCATCAGTAGGACAATGGTCTGAAAACAGGAGCAAACAACTAAAAATGAAAAGCACCAAGGTGCATGCAATGGCCTAGTCAAAGTTCAGACCTCAGTTTTTTTGGAATGCTGTGTTGGGACTTTGAGAGAGCTGTACAGAAACACAGCTGCAAACATCAATGAACTTAAAACATTGTTTAAAACAAAAAACTGGCAAAAATTCCTCCAGTGAGATTTTAAAAAGCGACAGAAAGAAGCTATTCAGAGTTAATGTGGCTAATGTTTTCTAGAAGCTTTGTAATAGAAGTCTGCAGTCTGTAGTGAACTTTGCACAGTTTAGATTAAAAAATAAATAAAAATGAATTATAAAACTATTATAACACCCACTAACATAAATAACTGTTGTATTAAAACTAGTATAGACACGTCTCTAAGTAAATTCATTTGTATTTTTTGTTCTTCTCAGGGTTCAGCAGTCCTTCCATTGAGGACTCCATGGCGATGGTCGGTGTGGCGCTGGTTCTCTACGGGTTCATCAAGTTTTTGTCATGGACTTTCACTGGATCAGGTGGGAAAATAGCTTCCAGCTGTTTGAATAAAATAAAAAGATGTTTGACTTTTTGCTATTTGCAACTAATTCGTCTTACTGTTGTTATGTTTCTGATCTTAGGCTCAAACAAAGCTGATGGACAAGATAAGGTAATAAAACTTTGAACATGTTTTAACGAATTGTAGATTTTTTTCCATGTATCTAAGCAGCTGTTTTGTGTTACCTGGTGTGACCCTGTGTGTTTCTCCTCCTTACAGAAAGAAAAGTAAAGATGACAGAAGTCGACTGGTTGAAAGTTTGTTGTTGAACCGGTGAAACTCTTCATACCTTCGATGGGATTTTAGCAGCAGCTCCACTTCTTCATGCAGATGATTCTTTCTCCCTTTTTTACTGCATGCAGTCTTGTGGTACATCTGTGCTTGAATTTTTCTAACATTTTGTGGTACAAATATCCTTTTTGGGGGACATTATCTAGAAACTCCTCTCATGTTTGAACATTTGTACTGATTTGTATATATTTGACAAAGTTCCTCCTTTATTTTATTTTATTTTACTTTATTAGTTTGTTACAAACACTGGAAATGGACCATACACATAAAGGTAATTTAGATTGATGCTTTCAGATTCATTTGGTGAATTTAAAGTAATCAACTGCAGCTCATCTTCAGTTCATAACATTTTGTTGTTGAATGTGTTGATCCTTGCTTTTGTTGGAAAGAATGATGCCCCGACTTGCTGAGGAGTTCATCATGTTCTGATTGAAGAAATGGGAAGAATATTTTTAAAAACCCAGTGCATCGTTTTAATGCAGGGAAACTTTCACTGTTATTGAATTCAACATTTTTTCTGAAATAAATAAAAAAAATCATTGAAACCACCATCTGTTTAATATTCATTCTGTCCTGGTTGAGCCTTTTAAGAATAAATGCAACATACAGTATATGATGATTATCTTTTCTTGAGTTTGCATGCTGTTATCTTTTACTTTAAGACGTGTTTTGAAACAAAATGTAGAAAGTAAAGTCAAACATTTTAAAGATAAAATGAAGAGCTTGCCGTTCTTGGAATAATATATTAGTATGAGGTATAGATATACAGTTTTTCAAATAAAAAAAATAATGTCCCTGGAGAAAGGGTGACTGATGCCAGTGATCCCTGGAGAGGATGCTCTTACCTATCTCCAACAGGTGAGAGATGATGTCAGCATCGACGGTACCTGGTTTGTCTCATTTTGTTTAAAGAAAAAAAACAAATGATTGTAAAGTTGCTTGAGGCGGGTGTATTATTTCCCTTTAGGATAAATGAAAGTATTTTTGAATTGGGAATCTGGGAAGGGTTATATAGCCATTTCCAAACTATATGAAGTCCATCAATCTACAGAGAACAGGATTGTTAAGTGGGAACAAGTGGGAAACATTTAAGTCAGCGGCCAATCTTACCAGGAGTGGAGATCCCTCCACATTCAGGCCCAGTTCAGAGGAGGCAATGCTCACGGAAAAATAAAAAACATCTATCTCAGGTTTCAGATACTGTGTTAAAATGACTAGTTTATGTGATTCATTTAACTTCTAATAAAATCCTTTCAGATGAGATGAAACATCAAAAACAAAAATAAGTAAACAAGTAAATAAGTCTTTTTAAGATCTTAGGGTCATTAATAACGTGAATAAAAACTTAACTTCACCTTAGGTACAACTTTTAAAAATATATAAATATAGTTAGAAGTATTATTTTTTTATTTAAAACTAAAAATGTTCGAAAACTCTATAAACTCTAGCAGCTTGCTATTCATGGCATTGTCCAGCAGGTGTCAGTAAAGCGCCTTTACGGCTAAATGAAGAACTCACAGAATAACATCCCTGCTACTCATCCGTCCAATAACGGGCCGTTTTACTCGTCATCTCAGATCTATCCACCAATCCGAGTCTTGGATGTTAACCGTTTTTTTAGCGGGTCTGGAGTTGACAGCATAGCTAAGTTTACACACCGTGTTCATGGAAGTAGCTGTTCGTTTAGGATTAAAGTATTATAATTTTTATTTATTTTATTAGTTAATTCTAAAATACACAAACATCAACACAGTTTTTGTAGTTTAGTTTTGCCTTTCTGCTTGTCCATGATGAAATGCTAACTAGCTGCTAATGCTAATATGAGCTAACTAGGAGGTTTTTTATTATGTACTGCTGAGAAGCGGTTTCTGGCTTTATTTTCACATCATACTGCTCCTAAATAACAGGTAAGTACATTGTAATATTTCCTAAACGGGTTTTAACAGCAGTAAATCTTATCTAGTCAATTATTTGTTTTAAATCTTCCACCAGTTTCACTTCTTAGTAAGTTTCTGTTTCTTATTGGGGTTTTTTAACGTTATTGTTTAATTTAACTGCCCCTGGGGGTTATTAGCAATGACGTATCTATCCTTCGGAGAGAAAATGTTCATTAGTTATGGCTCCCTGAATAAACAGCTTTAAACATGTTTCAAAGTCTCCAGAACGGAATTAACTTGTGATTTTATCTCCATAAAAACAAACAGAAACGTGCTGCAACACAGAGAGTTTAAGCATTGTTGAAATGTAGTAATTTAATATAAACACTAGTTGCATGTTGTTTTACATTAAACTGTTATATGGACTATTTTTAACTCTGATTGCTGTTATTTGAGCTAAGCACCAGTGATGCATGCTTTTGTTTAGATTGTTGTTGTTGTTGTGTTCATATAATCATTATAAGAGATGCATCAATCAGGCTGCAGGTTCCTTGACGGGGTTGGTGATTTGAATCCGGTAGAAAATAATAAATTACAAATTATACCTATTTATTCGGTATGTTTGCAAAGTTTTTGTTCATCAAAACAAAGAAATTCAGTTAGAAATTAGGATTGTATTATTGTTTTTAAAAGCTCTGAAGCTGGGGAATGAGTCTCAATCTGGCCTTAAATCTGTGAAAAACTATGACCCAAACGTTCAACAAATTATCTTTCGTGAATGTTCTGTGTTTTAGTAGTCGGATTAAATGTTATTTAATTTACCTGTAACCGTTATAAAATTAATTCAAAAGCTACTGTAGCGTATATTATCACCAGTAAAAACAGCAGCAGAGAATATTCTGCTATTAAACTAAGATACATTCAGCTTCCATGTTTTTTTCCCTTCGATAGAGTTGATTATTGATGTGAGTTCCTACAGGTTTTGTTTGATAGTTTACAATATTGAGTTTTTGCAATTCTGTTTTGTTTTAATACCCACACAACCTGATAACGGGAAATATTTACATTTTAGGATGGCCACAAACTTTTTTGTGTTCTTTTACTAAATAAGGATAGTAAACGTCCACTACTGGATCGCTAAATATTATTTTATGCCTTTCGTTATTTATTTTAATAATATGACGCATGATTAAAGTCCTGCCTTTTCCCCTCCTTTTGTTTTCTAAAATCAGAACCATTCAGTGCTTAGATGGCGGTGGCTCCCGCCTCGATGGCCGATAAGATCATAGTCCTCGATGATGACGATGATGATAATGACGTAGAGGAGCGACCTAAACCATCATCATCTGCTGCCAACTCCTCATCCTCTCGGCATCAAGCCAAAAAAACGGCCCCACCTAAAGCTGAGAAGCTGGTGCTGACCCACATCACCGAGTCACCTTTTGCCTTGGCGAAGAACACAAACTTTCTGCAGATCGAGAACCAGAAGCTGTTCGACGAGGTGAGAAAACGTTTTAAAAAAACATTGAGGTTAAGGAGTTCTGGAGGGCCAACAAAAGGCTTCAAACTATTTGCTTTTTAGAATTTGTTTTTCTAACCAACTCCTAATTTAAATATCAGTGTACCATGTTAATACACAAATACTTAGTTAAGATTTTAATTTCTTGCAAATGGGGATGTGTATTGGCAACTATCTGATGATACGATATGTATCACGATACAGGGGAGACGATACGATATATTGGGATACTATGAGTAATACTGTATATTTTTAGTTTTAAAACTAAATTTAACTGTAGAAAAACTGTCCCATCATTCTAAACACTCCAACCTGTTTCATACTTTAACACATCCAGTTTTATCATTAGATCTAGTTGATCCGCTGAAACAAAGAAGGTGAAAACAGCCACCATCTACCAGTTATACCTTTTAATTTCACTACAAAAATTACTGTCATCATTAATGATTCCATTCAGATTCTAAAAAGAAAAAAAAATTTATTTGATATTTTGCTTTTGAATATCGGGAAATAAAATATCTCAAAATATCAGCGTATCGCTGTTTTCTTACATCCTTACTTGCAAAGCATTTCCCACAAGAACATGTTTGCACTGTTAAGAGTTGCTTTTTCAAACACTCATGCGTTGATTTCAAGGCAGAAACAGCCTTCAGATTTCTCATCTGTCTGTTTAAATGTCCTGTAAACTAAACAGTAGTTTCCATAGTTGGGTTGCTGGCTATTAGGAGAATATTTGATATTCAAAAATGTTGGTGCATGCTGTGATTACAATATAACCTGTGATAAATTAATTCTTGGACAAACAGAGGTAATGTCTTTCTGCTTTAGGTTAACATGTATCCTGCTAGATCGGATGTTTTAGGAAAGAAACACCTTACCTGTAGTTTTCTAATCACTTCACCAGAACGTCTTAATGCCCTCCTTAAACAATTTCTGCTCCATCAAACAACAAGCATCACCAAAACTGTTACTGGCATAGAGAGCATGAATGCATGGTACCTATACAGGTGGATAACACTTACTGCAGCCCAATCAAATCTCAGCTATATTCCTAATGCATACAGTTCTATTACGATAACTATGAATGTGGCAAATATTGTGCAGCTCTATTTCTTAGATAATCTTTTGCATAGTTTCCATCTCTCCTTAAATAAAAAAATGCAACCCTACCAGAGAAAACCTTGTTGTGATGAGGCCATTTTGATTTCCGCATTTTGTTTTTCTTTGTTCATCATATTTGTTGGACATTATTAAATCATCAACTTGGACGTCCCTAAAGCATTTTTGGTTTGTTTTTAAATAGTGCTCTATAGATAAAAATGACTTAATTCATTAGAGCTCCATGTAAACAACCTTTATAATGTAACATCAGGCTGTTTGGTTTATTGGTGAAAAGAGGAGAAGAAATGAGCTTCTGTCCTGCTTTAAAAGCCTCTGCAGAGGTGAATGAAAGTAGCTCTGATTGGCATATTTAAATCAGGGATTTTATGCTGTTCAGTCGATTCATTTTATGTTGTTACAAGTATATTTTTTGTCGAGTCAATAATTTTTCACCCTAATCTGAAAATCTCGCTCTTTTGCACTTTGAAACTAGACAATGAAATATTCATTTTTAAAAACATGTTTAACGCACGTTCTCACATCATCTTATTCTCCCTCTGATTCGCCCCAGTTTGTGCAGCACTGCACCCCTCTCACCAAGGACTGCCCCGAGGTTCTGACCTTCCTCCAAACCAAGCATGCCAAGACCAGCCCGGACTTCCTGTGCTCTGTGGAGTTCAGGAACAGCCTGGGTCATTGTCTGACTCGAGCTCAGGCCAACAGCTCTAAAACATTCGTCTTCATTAATGAACTGTGCACCGTCCTCAAGCAGCACGCCCTGAAGAAGAGGCAGACCCTCAGCAAGGTAGAGCCATCCGCATCCGAGTCGGGAGCCCAACAGTCTACCCCTGCATTGCTGAGAAGTAAAGACAAGAGGAAAGGTAAGACGGGGGAGGAGGAAGAGGAAGGGAAATCTGAAGAGGAGGAGCAACCTTCCACCTCAGGAGAGCAGGGGGAAACTGGAGAGGAAAATCCGGAAGCTGACAGGAAAGCCAGAAGGGCGTTAAGGAAACAGGTGAGGATTAAGAGACTCGAACAAAAAAAAGTGAACAAAAAAGACCAAAAATAAATCCATTGATGGGTTTTGTGCGTCGTCTGAATTTCAGATCGCGTACCTGGAGAACCTGTTAAAGCTGTACAACGATGAGATCTGCCACCTGCAGCAGGCCGAGCTCAGCTTGGACGACATGGAGACGGAAGACTCGACGTACATCCAGGAGCACAAACTCAAACGGAAGGTCTGAAGAGTTTTAAACACAGAGATTCAGTTAAAGATTCAAGCTGGTGGTGATTTAAAAAATCTAATTCTGTCTTTTTCCTTCTCTAGATGATGAAGATTTATGAAAAGCTGTGTGAACTGAAAGGCTGCAGCTCACTAACAGGCAGAGTGATTGAACAGAGGATCAGATACGCCAGCACCCGCTACCCTGAAATCAACAAGAGGGTGAGCTGATTAATAATCCTGGAAAACATCATCAATAACCTGGATTATAGTTACTAACGTTCCTGTTTGTGCTCCCTGTTGTCCTGCTGCACAGATCGAGCGCTTCATCAACAGCCCGGAGGCGCACAGGAACCCTCCGGATTACTCAGACATCCTGCATCAGGTGCTGCGAGCGAACGAGCGCCACAACCTGTGTTTGAGCAGGAAACAGCTGAACCAGATCGCCCAGGAGGCCTTCAGAGAGACCGGCAACCGGCTGCAGGAGCGGCGCCACCTGGATCTGGTCTACAACTTCGGCTCGCGCCTCACAGACGCCTACAAGCCTGGTGAGACTTCACACCCTGACTTGGACTTATGCAGCCTGGCAAGAAGAAAAATTGTGTCTTTCTTTCATTTATTTTTTCAACATGAGGGAAAAAACACACGAATGAAGAGAGAGGTGATACTGGGTGTTTAATCATAGGGTTTTCATGAAGAAATGAATAATAGTTGTGACCAGAAAGGCCTTTTCTAGCAACAGTGGCTGTTAAAAGTAAAGGTTGAATTACTAGTGGGTTGGTAGAGTAATTGTTTGCTACAGCTTGTTCAATGGAAACGTCTAAAATGGTCATAAAGGTTTTGTTTTTACACCACTTACTGTGTAGATTAGAATAAATTCATGTCTGAGCATAATTGTTGTTTTCGTTAGCCTGACGTTGAAAAAGCCCCATACTTATTTATTCATGATGAGATGCTCTAATTTAATCAAGAAGTTATACATCAGTAGTTTAGTGAAAGTCTTCGTGCGTCAAAATATTTTATATTATCATCTAAAAGTTCATTATTTTAGTAGTTTAACTTAAAAGTGAATTAAATAGATCAATTAAACACAGAGTGTCGTTGATTTTGAAGGTTTTTCCTCTTCCAGTTAAAGAAAATACCAAATTTAGATTCTCCAAAAATTTTAATATTGTTCAGAGCAATAAAAAAGGATTTTAAACACACAAATGTTCTGTTATGGGACGACTGCCGGCCTGACTGTTGTTCAGCAAACTGGCTGGTGTCACTGACAGCTTAATGGAAAGTTGAGCGGAAGAAAAAAGTGTGGTAGGAAAAACAATTGCAAACAGTAGAGGATTATTAGCTAGTAGTGGGTGATATAAACAGTATATGGTAGAAATTATATAAATTTATCCACTGGTAGAGATTTTGACTACACCGGCCTACCGCGGTTGCGCATTTTGATGATGTCATCAAGCTGTGCCTACGTGCTTTTTACCAGATATGCAAGGAGGATAAATACAGATGTTCAATGTTTGTCTTTACGCTAGATATTGTACGTTCAAAATTTGTTGTTTTCCACTTAACGGAAAAGAAACTTGTTGAACTCGAAGCATTTTTATTTGAAATATGCGCAGCTTTATTTTTGTGTGATATTAAATTAATAAAAAAGTAATCAGGAAAGCAGACAATTTTCAACATTGTGTTTTCATAACATTTAGCTTTTATTTTATTTAAAATATCTTCTTCTTTACTTATGTTGTGAGAACTTTTGTTTTGCATTTTTTGGAAAAAGATTTAAAGAAAAACTATAATGCATTTTGCACAGTGAAGGTTCTTTAAATGGCATTCTAAACTCTTTTTTGTTGTTGTTCTTCTGCTGCAATGTATCTGGAATGTGAGAATGTCATTTTGACATAGATAAAGAAAATAATTTATTACAATAAATACCGATACCGCACATTCTTCAGATTATGTCGCAATATATTTTTGAGGCCATATCACCCAACCCTAGGAACAGCCGCCTGTCATAGATTGTGAAGCAAAGCACATTAAAGAGTTTGTGAGTGATCAACAAAGTAGTCTGCAGCTGCAGTCAGAGTGTAAGAGACCCCACATACGGAGGTATCCAGAACATGGGGATCAACTATCAAAAGATCCAGAGGGAGGAAGGTTGGAGAGACCCAGAAGTTCTTGTGCTCCAGTGTGAAGTTTCCACACAATCAGTCATCATTTAGGGAGCCAAGTCGTCCGCTGGTGTCGGTCCTCTGTGTTTTATCGAGACCCACGTCACTCCAGGTCTCTACCAGGAAACATTTTATTGAGATACACCTGGAAATATAAAAACTCAAACAAAAAGGCTCCAAAGTTTTCCTGCGAACAATCCGATGAGATTCAGAGCAAATTAATCCTTCAGAGATTTAATTTCTCTTGTTGTTGTTTTTCCTGATGACCTTTCTTCTCCTTCTATTTAGAAATATGTACTTTAAACAAGTTATTTTCTGGCAAAATGCAGCGTATTAATGAGAATTTGAGTCTTTATCTTACTTGTTCTACCTAAATGATTCTATCTCTGACTTATGTTGTAACACCAGAGTGACAGCAATAAAGGTCATGCTGACACTTTCTGTTGCCATGATGAAACTCTGATACTGATTGCAAGATAGTCACAGTGCAAGATTAAAAAGGACCACTGACATGCATTGATACTCCGCATACTAATAACACAATATCTTTTCTCTTTAACATATGAAATGTTGCTGCTGTGCCTGTTTTAGAAGAGCCTTTACTCCTTTCATCCTCTTGTTTCTCGCCTTTCTGCCTGTAGCAGCGGACCCGGCTCTGTCGGACCAGTCTCTGCTGAAGAAGCTGCGCTCCAACAGAGAAGAAGCTTTATCCCGTCTGGAGGAAGTCATCACTAAATACGCCGTCAAACAGGACGACACCGAGGAGCAGGAGAGGGTCAAGAGGATGGACAAAGACAAGGAGGTGAAGGAGGAGGTAACTGGCTGTACCAACTCCAGAATAAAGCATAACATGTGTTTATGTTTGACAACAGATTATCTGATAAGTAGATAATGTCGGATAAAGATGAACTAGTTTACAAAGAAAAAAAGTGAGGATCATAAAATAAAATGTAACTCCAGCAAAGCCTTGATTCTGCGCTCTTTATTTCCAGAATCAAAAGGTGGAAGACAAAGCAAAAACCAGGCAGTCCAACGGCGTGGCTCAGAACGAGGAGGGTGAGGAAGATGATGAAGAGGAGGAGGAGGAGGAGGATGAATCATCAGATCCAGACATCGAGGAAGAGATCGAGGCCAGCACTCAGCAGCACGCCGCAGGTTTGACTGAAGACGTCTTCAACATTTACTCTGATGTCTGATGTACAGTTCACTGCATGGGCAGATAAAAACACACATGGGGGCTTATTGAAAATTAGGTCTGAAGCATGCGGTGACTTTTCAACTAATTGTTTTCTATGCATCGTTTCAACTTAATAAGATGAATAATTTTACAAAGTTGAGCTTCGGATGCTTGAAAGATTAATTTAATTATTGGCAAATTTACAACATTTTATCTTCTTCAACCACTTGGTTCGCAGAATGTTTCCAGTTCTTCAATTTTTTCTCATTTCATCCTTTTTCTAAACAGCTGCCTGTTGAAAGGCAGCATAGTCGTTTAACTTCTCTATTTTTATTCAAACACACAGAGAGAAGTCTGTGTGAAAGACGAATGTCTTGTTCAGTATTTCTGCTATAGCAGCAGGACTGTAGCTGATAGTTTAGGTATTTTCGGTCTGTAGGAACGACTAAAATATTTCGTACCTACTGTGTTTTTCTGTGAGGAATAATTGCTGTTTATTGCGTGGGAAAGTATTCACACCCCTAGTACTTTCTGTAGATGCTCCATCCTCTCTCCAGGTTTCAGATGATGGATTGATCAGAGATCTGGGAAATTGTTCAAAGCTTGGGATGTTGTATAACCTAATTCTGCTTTAAACTTCTCCAGAACTTTCTGTCTGACCTCTTCGCTGGGTTCCTTGGTCTTTATACACGCGTTTCCACTGCCGGAACATCAGGTTAATTTATCAGCTCTTTTTCTGACTGGGTAATCTGTCGGCCTGCTCCTCTACACAATCAGCCCTTTAAGGAATCAGCTAAAGACATACGCATATCACGACTCTCTCTGCAGTGAAGAGCGTCACTGATCAGAGCCACAGCAGCAGAAATAACAAGAGATCAACAATGGAAGAAGCAGGGATGGTTGATGTGTTTCTGTTTGTTGTTGTTATAAACTGCTTCGCCAACAACTCTTCTTAATTTTACAAAGCCCGGTTGTTTGGCGACGTCTGCTCGTTTCCCTCTGAATTACAACCAATCAGCGCGTCTTAACCACAGCTCCCGCTGAGCGACTCGATCGGACCATTTCCGAGTATATACCCCCCGTACAGGTACTACTTTGGTTCCTGAAAACGGCCCTGTCGGCCCGGCCCGATGCAGTGGAGACACGCGCATAACGGGAAGGTCCGCTCAGATTACCCTGAAGTCCTGACAGTGGAAACACGCCTCATGATGCTGATTGTTCTCTAAAGAACCAATGTGGCCAGAAACAGAACGCCTGCAGTTAGACTGAGATTAAATCAAAACAAAGCTGGAATCTATTTGGTAAGGGTGTGTGTTAGTAAAAATCTGGCGATATGATACGTATCGCGATACAGGGGAGACGATGCAATATATTGTGATACTATGAGAAAGAAAATATATTGTGATTTTTAAACTAAATTTAACAGCATTCTAAACACTCCAACCTGTTTCACACTTTTAACACATCTAGTTTTATTACTAGATCTAGTCGATCCACTGGAACTAAGAAGGTGAAAACAGCCACAAAACTACCAGTCTTACTTTTAATTGTACTACAAAAATTACGGCCATCATTAATGGTTCCATTAAAATTCTAAAAAATAAATAAAAAATTTAAAAAATCTATAAAATATTGGGAAACAAAATATTGCAATGTGTCGATATTTTCTTACATCCCTACTATTTAGTAATTTGGGGACTTTTGGAGGCAGTTTTATGGTCTGGATTTACTTTAGGGGTATCAGAGGATAGGGGGTTGAATACATTAGTTCATTCATTTCCTACCATTACTATCACATAAAATCCCCCCAGAAATCAAAGTTTTTGGCTGTAATGCGACGGTCAGCAGAGAGATGTTTAATAATCACGTTGAAATGCTTCTCTCTGTAGATGATGATGATGGTGATAACGAGGATGACAATGATAACGAGGCGGATGAAGCATGCGACGACGACGCCGACAACAAGGAGGATCAGACCTACGATCAGACAGGAAGCGTCTCCGCAGGCGGCGATGAAGACGATCCGATCTCCGATGAGACCCAGGTCTCTCCCCTGTCCGACATCCCCTCCCCAAGAGACAGCCCCAGCCAATCAGAGTCCATGCAGACCGACGAGCAGCAGCTGTCGACGAATGGAAGCCCAGCAGCTTTACAGCAGCCAGACGACTCGTCCAACCAGGTGGATAAGGACTCCGCAGGGGTCTCGCCTGGAGCGGCTGCAGCCACCAATGGGACTCCTTCGCCGCAGCAGAGACCAGCGGCGGTGGAACAAAGCGACACACAGACGACCAACGGCACGTCTCCGCCTCCCAGCCCGAGGACCACGAGGACCACGAGGAGCCAGAAGAGGAAGAGGGAGGAGAGGATGTCATCGAACTCCAGAGGCGTAAAACAGAAGATCAATTACGACAGGTATGACGAAGACGAGCTGTTTCATTATTTTCCATCAGCTGGCCAAGAAGTATTCCAGTTTTAGGAATATGAAACACTCGAATTAAACTCTCTGGAAAACGTTCTTTAACATGAGCAACACTTTAAGCTTTTTGTCGATTAACTTCTGATTCTCTGCTTTCTGTTCTTCGTTCCTCCTCAGCGATGCAGATATTCCTCTGGACATGGGCGTTATTTGCTGCAGTCCTCAGAAGGAGGAGTCCGCCGTGTTCGACACGCCCACTAAGGAGCCGATCAACAGCGTCCAGTCGACGCCGCCTCCCAAGAAAAACAAGGTTCAGAAACAGAGCTGGGGAAATGAAATTCATAACTTTAAATACAGTCTAATGTAGAAATCACAATGATTTTTACACAGTTGCAGAGTTGAGTTGGGGAGATAAATTGTTTTGGTTACATAAAAAAAAAAAAATAGAGTGTAGTTGCAAAGTGGCATGTGGCAAAATACTTTAACGACATTGATTTGAGCTGAAATCAGAATTTACAGATTCCATGAACAGCGCTGACGACATATCATACACCTAGATGAGCCGGAGTACCGCAGGGCTACGTAATAGTACAGTTTTATATCTTTTACATAAAGCAAAGCTAAAGGATCGTTCTCTTTGTTTTGGAAGTTGGAGTTCGGATCTTGGAATGACGGCACTCCCAGGTTGATCGTGTTCCGGTTGTGAGCCTTAAACCCAGTGAGATTCTCTAATTGTTGTAGAGTTAACGACTATAAGTAGCACCGGTTGATAATGGTGTTCTGCTCCATCACTCAGTGAATTCAAATACTGAAAGGAGTCGTTATACACCTGTGTGTGTCAAGTTAGTTTATTGAAGTACAAACTATTAGAGCTACACCCTCCTATAAGCATATCAGCCACGTTTGATACTGAACTTGTTCTGCTCTACCATCTCCCACTACAGAGACGGTTCTTGTTGTGCTTCTCACTGGGAAAATCAGTTACAGGGAGGTGGCTCTATAACAGCTGGAAAAAAACCAAGATTCAGTTCATCAAAAAGAAAAAAAACTAATGTTTGAACTTATTCTTTCCTCTCTTGGTGTGGTTCGGTTCTGTAGACGTGAACATACAGGTGAAACTCGAAAAATAAGAATATTAGGGATGTGAGACGATACGATTTATCGCGATACTATGAGTTAGACTATATATATATATATATATATATATATATATATATATATATATATATATATATATATATATATATATATATATATATATATATATATATATATATATATATATATATAGTGATTTTTAAAACTGAATTTAAATGTAAAAAAACTGTCACAGCGTTCTAAACACTCCAACCTGTTTCATACTTTAACACATTACTAGATCTAGTTGATCCACTGGAACAAAGAAGGTAAAAACAGCCACAGAACCAGCAGTCATACTTTTAATTTTCTACAAAAATTACTGTCAACATTATTGGTTCCATTTAAATTCTAAAAAGTAAATAAAAACATAAATAATATCAATACAATATCAATACAATATCGTGACATAAAATATCATGATTTATTGTCGTATCCATATTTTCTTACATTTCTATAGAATATTGTGCAAAAGTTAATCTATTTCAGTAATTAAACTTAAAAGGTGTAAAATAAAAACTAAGTTGCAAAAAAAAACTTAAGAGGTGAAAGTAATATATAATTTAGACTCATTACATGCAAAGCAAAAATATTTCAAGCCTTTATTTGTTATAATTTTGATGATTGTGGCTTTCAGCTTATTAAAAAAAACTAATTCAAAATCTCAGAAAATTAGATTATTACATAAAAGTCAATAAAACAAGGATTTTTAATTGAGAAATGTTCTATCTCTGAAAAATATAATCATGCATATGTGCTCAATACTTTGTCTGGGCTCCTTTTGCATCAATGACTGCTTCAATGCTGCGTGGCATGGATGCTATCAGCCTGTGCCACTGCTGAGGTGTTATGGAAGACCAGGATGCTTCAAAAGCGGCCGTAAGCTCTTCTGCATTCTTCCGTCTCATGTCTCTCATGTTCTCTTGACAATGCCCCATAGATATGGGGTTCAAAGGTCAGGCAAGTTTGGTGGCTAATCAAGCACAGTAATCCCATGTTCATTGAACCAGGTTTTGTTACTTTTGGCAGTGTCGGTAGGTACCAGGTACTGGTGCAAAATGAAGTCAGCATCTCAATAAAGCTGGTCTGTGGAATGAAGCATGAAATGTTCCAGAATGTCCTGGTAGATGCTCCGTTGGCTCTGGACTTAATGAAGCTCAGTGGACCAACACCAGCAGATGATATGGCTCCCCACATCAACCCAGACTGTGGAAACTTCACACATGACTTCAAGCTTCTTGGATTGTGTGCCTCTCCATTCTTCCTCCACACTCTGGTACTTTGGTTTCCAAATGAGATGCAAAATCTGCGGTTCTTTTTATTCTTTAGCCCAGGCAAGACGTTGTTGTACAGGAGCGGCTTCACAAGAGGAATACGACATTTGATCCGTCTGTGTGTGGGGACTTGATGCACTAACTCCAGCCTCAGTCCACTCCTTGTGAAGGTCCCACACTTTTCAATGGCCTTTTCCTGACAATCCTCTCCAGGCAGCGGTTATCCTTGCTGCTTGTGCACCATTTTCTTCCACACTTTTCCCGTCCACATAACTTTCTATTAATGTGCTTTGATACAGCACTTTGGGAACATCCAACTATTTTGCAATCACCTTTTGAGACTTTCCCGCCTTATGGAGGGTGTCAATGATGGTTTTCTGCACAGCTGTCAGCTCAGCATTCTTCCCCATGATTGTGATTCATACTGAACCAGACTGAGAGACAATTTAAAGGCTCAGGAACCCTTTGTAGGTGTTTTGGATTAATTAGCTGATAAGAGTGTGAGACTTTGAGCCTAAAATATTGAACCTTTTCACAATATTTTTATTTTCTGAGATTTTGAATTTGGGGTTTTCATAAGATGTAAACCATAATCATCAAAATTATAACAAAGGCTTTAAATATCTGGCTTTGCATGTAATGAGTCTATATCATATATTAGTTTCCTCTTTTAAGTTGAATTATTGAGTGAATGAACTTTTTCACGATATTCTAATTATTTGAGTTTCACCTGTAGCAGATGCTCCAGGACCAGAACAGCCGAACTGAGGCGGTTTAGGAGGAGGCTATCTCGTTACGGTTCCAATCAAACTCTAGAGCATTCGTTTGTGTTTTTAAATGTGATCCGACTCGGATACCAGGTGTATCCTTCAAGTTTAGCCAGGTTGCATTGTGGAATTTTGTTTGGTTCATCATGAAACCTTTGAAGATATCTTCTCACAATCTATTCTATACTTCTCCGATAATTTTGCCTGAAACAGAACGCAGATGAATAGCAACAAGATGATAACCTTCTTCATGTTTACTATTAGCTCAGTTCTCATCGTCTATTTCTCCAGGACCAATAAACAGACTAGATGCTCTTGATTGGTTTGTATTGAAAGGTTCTGGTTGGCTTGATCAGACCAAAGTAAACGATCTATCGGTGTGAAAACGCTCTAAGACTCAGTCCTCCAGAAGATGTTTGGTTTTATTCATGAGTCTGCTCAGAAACAGAAGCTTATCGACCCAGACTGCATGTTTGTTGCTGCTGCTGATAAACAACTAATGATACTGCAGAGTCATTGAAGGAGGCAATAGATGCCATGTGACCCATTTACCCCCCAGATAACAGCCACTCTTCCTCTCTATCTTTAAACAGAGACCAGACAGACAGAACTTCATGCATCATTTTCTGAAACATGCCTGAAGGTTCTGTGGCATCTCACAGATGAAAACAAATCTATCAAATCATGTTGTGTGCCAAGGAAGCATACCTTAAAAGGCTCCATCTTGTACCTGCATCCTGCTCCCTCACTGGTGTTTCCAGCTGTAGATCCGTTTGTCTCTTTTATTTTTCTACTCTGAGGTCCTCCGCCTTCATTTGGCCCAATTCCTGTAAAAGCTCATCTCATTCACAGATATTCCTATCATTGTTAAGAGAGAGAATAGAAAGGGAGACATTTTTGGTTTTATTTAAAAACTCATTTATAGAAGTTAGAGTTTTGGAGTTAGCTTTCAGTTTAAAAGTGTCTGCCTTAGTGCTTCAGTTTTTACAGCTAAATTTAAAGCGACCAATGAGAGACTAATTCAGGGAGGTAAAACTAGACAAGCATCGATCAGTCGGCTCCTGAACTTGTTAATTTTTTTTGTAGAACAGTGAACACCTCATATGTTAGCTCCAACAGGTTGCTGCTGCAGCAGCAACACCCCTCGGTGTGAAAGTCGTTACAGAGTGAAGAGGCTTCATTGTTAGCTATTTTCAGTATCAGTGAGGTTTGAAATGGAGTCAGAGAAGAAATGAAGTTTTCTTTCCTCTAGGAAGGGAAGCATTTTTTCTGCTGAGGCGTGTCTGTGGTTCATGTTCAACAGTAGGGATGTGTATTGGTAAAAATCTGTCGATAAGATATGTATCACGATACAGAGGAGACGATACGATATATTGAGATACTATGAGTGATTTTCTTTTTTTTTTTTACTAAATTTAACAGCTTTCTAAACTCTCCAACCTGTTTCATACTTTAACACATCCAGGTTTATTACTAGATCTAGTTGATCCACTGGAACGAAGGTGGTGAAAACAGCCACAAAACTACCAGTCATACTTTTAATTTTACTACAAAAATTACTGTCCTCATTAACGGTTCAGTTCAAATTCTAAAAAAGAAAAGTGTGTGTTTGCAGGTCAACGTGGCAACTCAGTGCGACCCGGACGAGATCATCGTCCTGTCGGACTCGGAGTGAAAAATAAAACTGGGAAAACGTCCGCCGACGTTCCGCCTGCACTCCTGAAAATATATGCATAGACCATCTCTACTGAGCCGGTGGAAGTGGAACCATCTTGAGAAGTCAACACCATCAACAGGAGCCAAAGAACGTCCGTGTCTGACCTCGACTTGTAAATATAACTGAGCGTTCACAGCGACCCGGTTCAACAGGATGTTTACGGGACTCATCAGGGTGCAGCTTCTGCTTTCTCCCAGCAGGGAGGCGCTCTCTCTCTCTCTCTGCAGACGTCCTGAACAACATAGAACCTCCTGCTGGTGTTTGTGTTGAGATGAGGTTTTTTTGCCATTAGAGCTCTGAGTTTCGGTCTGTGCAGGTAGGAACTACCTGAGGATGAGGATGATGTGAGCTGAACATGTTTGGGTTTTCCTCCTCAATGAAGCTCGGCTCATCAAACTTGCTCGTCTGTTTACATTTTCTACAAGAACTCAGATTTTCCTCCTCAGACAAACAGGCAGGTTTTGGGTTTGTATAAAAGGGTTTTTTTCTGATATTAGTTTTCCCGGTTGTTTGTGGCAATGGAGAAGATGTACTGAGAGAAGATTTGTCAGATCTGTGACACGCAGCAGAAATATGTGTAAGTTTCGTTTTCAGCCCCTAAAAACGTGTTTTTAAGATTTGAAATAAAAATAAGTTAGCCTTCGTTTCTGAACAGCTTACAGCAAACTTCTCAGATGAGTTAATTTTTTTTTCTTCAGCAAACACAAAAAAGACCAAAACCATCAAATATTTGTGCTTTTTTCTTCAGCAAATTCTTCCTTTATGTATTGAAGTTGCTACACATTTAATACTTTGTCCCTCTGTTTGTTCCCCCTTTAAAAATCAATAAAAGCACATAAAAATCAGGTTATTGGATGCAACACAATCAGTGGAATAAAATGAATAATATTTTCTAACATGAAGGAATAATCCTATATTCATTTCTTTAGCTTGTTTATATGTCTTATCTAGTCAGGGACACTTGTTACTCTGCTGTGACAAAAAAAACCTCATGGCAAACTAAAGCAGCCAACACTGCCCCCTGCTGACAGAAGTTTGCAGCTGAATGTATTTACACTAAAACAATCTTCATGAGGATTTTCCGTGACGTTACGCCAAAAATATTCCCTTAAAATCTGGTGAACAGCTTGTAGGAAAGACAGTTTACATTCATTGTTGATCCCACTTGATCATTTAGCTCCGCCCACATTAGAGATTAAATATTACACCTACAGAGGCTGGGTTTCCTTTCTACAGCTATTTTAATAAATAAAAAAAGCAATTTATATCCTGTTAAAATAGAGAAGCGGTTTAAAAACATGTAATCTGTTTAAGTAAAGCAGCAGGAATCACAGTTTACACTCCATACAAGAAGCTAACTGTGAAAAGTTGTTTCTAGAATCCATTAATTTTCCTGGCATCAAAATTCCCTTTAATCCCTGTGTTTTTTTTCCCTCCCTTGTGCCGACAGAACTGGACTTTTTGGGTCTGTTTTTTTTCCATATCTAACATATTTTGTTGATTATTTTTTGCAGAATCCAAAAGTTTTTCCCTCCACATTTTCAGAAACCAATTAATAAAATGTTTTGGTTTTTTCTGCTGTAGTCACTGATCTCTAAAGTTATGAGTGTGTGTAGCTGAGCTCTGATATGATGGGTTTGTCGGTCTTCAGGTGTTTTATCCCGCCCCCTTGTATAAAACCTTTATTGTTTAGATTTTACCTCACGGGTGAATTTGTGTTTTTTTTGTGTGTGGGGGGGTAAAAAGCTCTTTTCAGAGTGTTGGGATGGAGATGTGGATCGTAGTGACCTCTGCTACAGACTGTCCTCATCTATCCAGAGGAATCTTCCTTCATTCACTGTGAAATTCTTTTTTTCTTTTTTTTTTTTTTTACTTTGATAAGAAATAGATAATAAAATTTGCTATAAAACACTGTTTGTGTCTTTCATTTGAAATGTAATCTATTAAATCATTTCCAGGACCTATAAGGACAGAAACAGAATATATGCAGTGCTTTAATAAAATACAATTTTCCTTGTTACAATAGAAACCTACCAGTTGATGGGTAAATTATAGTGATGGAGCATCTTAAATAGATGGGGAATGTAAATAAAGTATTCGCCCCCTTAGCAGATTTTGGCTTTTTCCTTTTCGTTGTCCAATTGAAATGTTTCAAATCTTCAAACTAATGTTTATACCAAAGATAATCTGAATAAAAACATAAACCAGTCCTTAAGGGAAGAAGCGATCCAAAACAAACTGTCGCTGTTTGAAAACGTAATCGCCCCCTAAACCTAAAAATTGGCTGCTCTACCTTTGTCAGTATTAACAGACATCATACATTAATGAGAGTCTTTCATATCTGTGGAGAATTTTAACTTGCTCTGCTTGTAGATTTGTTTTTATTTAAATGATACTTTAGGGTTTTCCAGCAAGAGCAACCTGTTTAAGGTCATGTAACGACATCTTAATTAGATTTAAGTGGACTTTAACTAGGCCACTCCATAACCTTCATTTTGGTTGTTTTAGCCACTCAGAGCTGGACTGGCTGGTGGATCATAATTTTTGTGGCATCACCCAAGTGAACTTGAAGTCATTAAGTGATGGCTGGATATTCTCCTTTACTGAAGCAGCACATCAGTCCCAGACCATCACTCTACCACCACCGTGTTGGAATGCAGGTATGATGTTTTTTCTGGTAAATTTGATTCAGGTAGAACGGGACCAAAACGTTTGATTTGTCTCGTCAGTCCACAGAACATTTTCATCAAGTTGTCCTTTAACATGTAAAATGGCTCTTTGGGCTCTTTCTAATTTGACCTTTGAACTCTCCCATGATTTAGACTCTCTTTGTTATTGTTGAATCATGAACTCTGACCTAACCTGAGGCAAGTGAAGCCTGCAGAACATTAGATGTTGTTCTGAGACTTCCTGGATGAGTTGTTGATGCGCACATGCAGTAATTTAGGAAGGTTCTCCACTGTTCCTCATTTTCTCCCGTTGTGAATAAGCGTTCTTTCTCCCTGTGGTTCAGTGGAGTAGCAAAGCCTCAGAAATGTTCATGTTATCAAACAGGTTCTGTTTAGGTGATCCTACAGATCTGGCAGGATTTTTACTTGGATGACTGAATAAAAACAGTTTATGTGTTTATTTGCATCATAATAAAATCAGTGCGGGACCAAAGACAGTTTTTTTTAAATAATTTATTAGTCCATAATAATCATGTACATGGAAGAGGTTAATATTGATGCACTAGAGTATTTTACATGACTAGTTTCACTCTGTGATCTTCTGTACAACAATCAGCTGGTCAAACAAAGAATGCAGCGATAATGCTGTTCAATTTACAAAAACACTAAATGGTTAGGATTTTTCGTGGCAGATTTTAGCTTTATGACGTGAGCAGTAGAAACAACAATAATCTTCACAAATATTCTCAGACTGTGCCTTTGACAGGCGGCCAGAACCTGCAGCAACCTTAAACGGATAAAATTAGGACCCATCTTTGGCTTAGGGAGTTTTATCTTTATATTTGTAAGCATATATTATTGTTACTGTACTTTGAACACTCAAAGTGTTGCAGAGATGTCAGCTTTTACTTTAACTAATCTGAAGGAAACAGATTTAACTTGGACTCTGCTGCAGACATTTTTATCTGACCCAAACTGATGTTCCTCCACTTTCTACCCAAATATACGAATTATGTTGTTTTCATCATGACTCAAATTAATCTTTTTATGCAAACATTAACAGTGTTGGTACAACTCCAACTCCACCCATCAGACATTTAGTGAGCCTGAAACCTGAATCCAACCTGAACCTTCACAGAAGGTAAAACACAAACGCTAAGCATCTCTAAAAGGCTTCAGAAATGTTTCAGAGGTCCTGTAAAAAAGTTAAAATATTAAATGCGTCCATACTATAACACATATTTCTGAACAGTTTGGTGTTAACAGAAAAATCACATTTTGAAAATTTGATCTTCACATTCCTATTTTCACTGAATAACAGTACCGAGGACGGCCACAAGGGGCGGACTTCTTCAAAGAAAACAATTGAATACAGATAGAAAAAAACAGGTTTTAAAATATTCGATTAGAGTGTAAATCTATGTCTATATCTCTGTGCAGCTTTGTTAGCATGTTTCTGTCTTCATATGCAGACATTTCCTCCGACTGAGAGATTTACAGAGAATCTGTCCAAATATGATTGAACACCGCCCTCTGGTGGACGGCATATGGCTCTACAAGTGCTAAAAAACAATGGTGAAAAGAACCAGTACTGTTGCCATGGTTATACGAGTTTTAACATGCTGAATATAAAAAAAAAATATTAAATTAGATACTTGAAGTCCTCTAATTAAAGGTATTAATAAAATTAATAATCCGGTCATGGTGGCTGATTTATCGATGTGATGAAGATAATTAAAAACAGTTCCAATAATTTTTTTAAATAAAGACAGATACAGAAAACTCACAATAACCATAAGAATGGCTGATGTCTTCACACATATTATTATTCTCCAGCAGTGACAGTAAATAGGCAACACAGAGCTGATGAACTGGATTTAAACCAACCAAACTGGTGAAACTGTGAGCTCAATCTGGGCATGTTTAAAAGCACTGGGATTTTTTTCTTTTTGTGTCTGAAAAACCAATCTCTTGACCCGAACCCATACAGCACTAGAGAAATGGTCATCTTTGCACCTCAGCCGCTAAGACAATGTGGTATTTCTTCCCTAGAGGCTGGAAAGTAATATTTCCTCTAAATAAACACTTCGAAATGTGTTTTTAATGATAATGATGAGACCTTTACACTTCAAACAGAGGATTTCTTAACAACAGAATCAGTATTAATATGTACTTCAACTTCAAAAGGAACCAAATCACAGCTTTTTCCATCAAAATGCACGTAGATCAACAAATATTCACTTATTCTGTCCAAAATGAGAGCAATAAAACAAAAGGATTCATAAAATCTAGCTTATTTTATAAATATGTAAATTATGTAGCCTATATGAGACAAGGAAAATGAATCTATTTAGATCATCTTAAATTAGGCCAAATACTAATAAAAATAGCCTGCAACATATCTTAATAAAAATATATTGCAGACTATTCTATCATCTTTTGCTAAATTTTGCAATCAAATAGTTCTGAGGAGCTGTTTTTCTTTTAAATTCTTTATAAACATGCAGATTTACATGTATAAAAACCCAAATCTATTCATGGTATGTTCTCCACGTATATGTGAATATATTCTATATGTTAAAACTGAACTGTTATGCTTTCATACAGTGTAGAGGATCTAAACAAAAAAGTACTAAAGCAGGACCTGAAAACTTGCCTGGGGCGTAATAAAAAAACTAAAAAAAAACTACTGAACATGTATCAAAGAAAAAGGAAAAACATATGCATTTATGGTCAGAACAGATTCAAAATGAACAGTTCTTTTTCTGATTTATCAAACATTCCTGAACAGATTCATCCAGCTGAATTGCAGCGAGTCAAAATTAAATTCTAGCAGCGATTTATTTTCATGTTAAGATGGAAAATTAGATTTTTTGTTTCTGTTTTTATCATTAAAAATTACGTTTTACAAAGAGACAAACCATCGTTTATCCGTGTAGAATATCTGAGAATAATCGATGTAAATGCACGACTTTTATGAATTATTGTTGAATCTAAAACTCTCATCAGCCTCAGTTTAATCTGATGCTGGAGAGGAATAATCCCACTGCTTTGTTATTTCTAATAAAAAAAACAAAAATATGATTTATTTTTCTATTTCTAATTAGTCTTGCGGATTTTTATGTGAGCACAGCAACAGGTCACGATACGAAACTGCAGAGAAATCACAGCAATCTGGAACGTTTTTCCACTCATCCTGGAACATTTTTCCACTCATCCTGGAACGTTTTTCCACTCATCCTGGAACGTTTTTCCACTCATCCTGGAACATTTTTCCACTCATCCTGGAACATTTTTCCACTCATCCTGGAACATTTTTCCACTCATCCTGGAACGTTCCCACAGAAACCAGCAGAGTTCTGGTTTCCTCCCAACAAACCCACAGAACGAAGACAAATAAACTTTAAGAACATCTTAGAATATTTAAACTATCAGCTTATTCTGAGGCGACAGGTCCGCTCTGGTGAGGCAACTTTTCAGATCTGTGCAAAAAACTGGATCATTTAAGACAAAAGAACAGAAACGGAACCGCCAGAAGGGTCGATCTGGATCTAGAGGTTTGATTCTTCTGGTCCTTCACGATTGTGTCTCCAACAGAAGCTTCAACGAAGTGCACTTTCTCCTCTCATTCTGGGAGTGTTCTGGAAGAGGATCCGCATTCGTCCCAGTTAACAAAACAGCAGCAGGAACTAGAAGAACCATCGGAACCACCATCGGAACCACCTGAACGAGGCTCCTGTTGGATCAGCCTCAGTTTAAGTCACGCTGCTCTCATCTGCGCTGACTTCACACACATCTCCCTCACACACACCCCGAGCCAAGCCGAGCCCTCCGAACATCTCCGATCCCTGATCCGGACCCGGACTCTGGGAGACCACCCCCAGCAGCGCCCCTGCGGCGGCCATGCTGTTGCCATGGTGACCGCCTCCTGAGGAGGAGGAGGAGCCGCCGTGATGTCCGGCAGCTGAAGCAGACGCTCCTCCTCTTGCTCCTCCTCCCTGACCTCCCTCAGCTGTGGACAGGAGGAGGTGGGCGGAGGTACTGAAATCCGGACCGTCCTCTCCTCGTCTCCCTCCGTCTCCGCCCACGCCTCCTTCTCCGCCCTCCCCCGGCCCACTGCGCCTCTCGCAGTGCGAGCGGTGCCTCATGAAGCTGTCGCGCCACATGAACTTCTTGCCGCAGCTGAGGCAGTCGTAGGGCTTGAGGCCGGTGTGGGTCTTCATGTGCTCCGTCAGGTGGTGCTTCATCTTGAACTTCTTGGCGCAGACGGGGCAGTGGAACGGCCGCAGGTCCAGGTGCATGTTGATGTGGCGGTCCCTCATGCTCTTGTGGGTGAAGGTCTTCCCACAGTGACACATGAACACCTTGGTCGCCCCCCCGGAGCCGCCGCCGCCTCCACCTCCACCTCCGACCCCCCCACCGTCCGAACCATCCACACCTAACCCGGTCTGCAGCTGGACCGCACCGTGCTCCAGACCTGGAGCTTTAAAAGAGGCTCCTCCCATCATTCCGGCGGACATCCCCATTGAAGGCGTGGCAGGGTCCAGGGGGAGCCCGGAGGCCTGGCTGTAGAGGAGGATCTGGTTCCCCTGCATGTCGAGGGGGAAGAGCTGGGCCCGGGCCGAGGCGGCAGACTGAACCTGACCCAGCAGAGCTGAAACCGCCCGGCTGGAGTTATGGTTCTGGCCCACAGCGCTGTCGTGAAGGTGCTGAGCTAACGTCTGTTCGATCAGGCTGCCTTCAAACTTGAGGTAGTCCTCGGATGACTGGCAGTAGTCCACCTGCAGAAACACAAGAGGTCACAGGTCTCAGAACAGCGGTTAGACTGTCGACTACAAACTAGGACATAGAGGGGATTCTGGGAAAGCATGCCCACAGCATGATGCTGCCTTGTGCTGTGTTAAAAGAAATCGATTCTCTGATTCTGAATAGATTCTTATAAAAATTCCTAAAAATTGATTCGGACATCCAAAAATCGATTTAATCGTTTAACATCATTTGCCCTTTTTACAGCTAAAATAGGAGGGAAAAGTCCATTTTAAGGCTAATGTCTGAAAGGGTTAATACAGTTTTCCCCTTTGAACTCTAACCCCACCCAGTGTTGCCTCATGGAATTACACGTAAATAACTAAGCTCAAGAAAACGTTTTGAATAGCACTGAGCCATATCAATATGGAATTGTAACAGATTGGATCGGATCGTGATAATCGATTCTAACTCTTGAGAATCAGAATCAAATCGATTCTTACTCATTTGAATCGATACCCAGCTCTAATGCTGCCACAACCATGCTTCACTGTGGCAATAGTGTTCTCAGGGTTATTCACTCAATATTTTGCTATCTTCGACTCTCTTATAGAGGAATTATTTGTTTATAAACACCTTTGATGCACGCGCAACCTGGCTGCAGAAATTTAAATTAGCTCCGGTTCACATTGTTCTTATTTGCGGTTATCCTGCAGTCGCAGTGTTGGTTGGCGATGTTAGCTTGTTTGTTAGCCAAGGCTTACCTTGTATGAAGTGATCAAAGGCGTCTTTTGTTGGATGGAATTTTATAGAACTTGTGTATTTTTTTTATTTTATCAAAGCGATTTGTGCAACCAGCAGCACAACAAGACATGATTGCGTCTCTTTCTGCAGACGACACGCGCAGTAGAGCCCGGAATGACGTAGTAATTTCACACTTTCTCTGGTATCCCCTACATGGGCTTCAGCAAACACAGCATAGCTGCATTTATCCTGATTAAATTATACAGAATTTCACTAATTAATTCAAATTCAGATTCAAAAATACTTTATTGATCCCAGAGGGAAATTAAGTGTTGTTGTAGATCATACTAATTAATTATTCAATTATTGTAGATCATGATGGCTGTGGGCAGGAACGATTTCCTGTAGCGGTCTGTGTTGCAGCGAAACTGAAGAAGCCTCTGATTGAAGACGCTCTGTTGTTGTAGGATTGTCTCATGAAGAGGGTTGTCCATAATTTCTTTGATTTTATGAAGAATCCTTCTTTGCATCATCATCTCCAGATGTTCCACAGTCGTCCCCAGAACAGAACCAGCCTTCTTTATCAGGTTGTTTCGCCTTTTTAAATCCCTGGCTCTGATGCTGCTACCCCAACAGATGACGGCTGAAGAGATTACACTCTCCACAACAGACTTGTAGAAGATCTGCAGCATCTTGCTGCAAACCTTGAAGGACCTAAGCTTCCTCCAGAAGAACAGTCTGCTCTGTAAAAATCGGTAAGTGATCTATAAAAGGTTAAAATGGTTGCACTAGATTCTACTTAATTAAATTAGATTAAAGGAAGCAGAATGAAAAAACTGCATCCCACACTTTTTATATTTTTATCCATCAAATTTTTTGAAAACTACAGAAAAAAAAAGAAATTACACTAAAGTTTGTGGTTTTAAACTGTCCGGGCGCAGAGAGAAACACCTGACTTGTTTTTCAGCTCACCTGTGAGTCCATGTCGCTCTCCGCCCGGCCCGCCAGCTCGGCTGAAAGGCTCCTGATGTTGGAGATGTTGAAGTTCCCCCTCTCCCTCTCTCGAGCCAGCTCCATCTCCCTCTCGTCTTCGTCCTCCTCATCCTCTCCGCCCTCCTCCCCGGACACCACGATCAGGTCGTCGTCCTCCGTGCGCTCGGTTTTCACCACCACCCACTGTTTGCGGGGCATGATGCTGGGCTGGCTGTAGGCGGGACGCTTCTGCAGCGTCACCTCTGATTCCTCCCCGTCCTGCAGAGGAAACGATTTATGGAGAACAAATGTTGGACATCAGTTATTTAGCGATAAAAGTTGAGTGTAAGACTTTCTCAACTCACCTGATAGGAGGAAACCCCAAAGCTGTCGCTGACGCCGACCTCCTGCTCCATCACCGAGCTCCCTTTCTTCCTCCTCCTACTGCCTCCTCCTCTTCCTCTCTTCCTCTGGTGGTACATCACCTCCTCCTCTTCTTCTTCCTCCGCCTCCTCTTCCTCCTCCTCTATAAGCAGGGCCTCCTCTCCCCCTGATGGGGTGCAGTAGCTGGGGGTGTTGCTGGCTCGGCCTCCATCCACAGAAGCACCTCCTGCGGCTGCTCCTCCGCCCAGGAAGCTGCTCCCGTCTCGGGGGCTGAAGTAGTTGGTGCTGCTGGGGGACTGGCTCTCACTCACTGAGGGGCGGCCGGAGGGTTGGGGGACTCGCTGGGGGTCGTGGGGCTCCACGACCTGGACACCACCTGTGCTCCCAGCTCCATCAGAGCCAGTTTCACCACCGCCGCTGCTGCTGCACCCGGGATTGGTCGAGCTTCCACCTCCACCTGCTCCATCCTGCTCCGCTCCTCCTCTTCCTCCTCCTCCTCCGGCGCCGCCTCCCGCCGCTGCAGCTCGGCCCTCCTTCAGCAGCTCGGTGCATTTGTCCACGATGTGCCACATCTGGAGCACGCTGCCCACCGTGAGGTAGTTAACGATGTCGTCGCGCAGCATCCGGAGCTGACCGGTGTAGGCGCAGCTCAGGACGCTCTCGAACGCCAGCGGGTCCATCACTGCAGGGATGGAGACCGTTGACATGTTCTTCAGCAGCACCTGGACAGGGTCAGAGGTCACAGGAGGCGTTTACAGAAGGTGAAGCTGCTTCAGGAATGTGTATTTCAACTCAATATGCTTGAAAAACCAAACAGTGATTTATTATGACCAGAGGAATAAAAAAAAAAAGAGGATTCATATCTCCCCATAAAACTGCTGAGTCTTTATCAGATCATCTCAGTGCTCTGCCCCCACCTGATCATGGAAGTAGGGCGAGGATGCGGCCAGGACGCAGCGGTGGGCCTTGAACACGTGACCCTGGACGTGGATGGACAGATCGCAGAGACTGCCGTCCTCCCTCTGTCGGTTGAGGCTGTCCAGCACCGAGGTCTGAGCGCTGGGGAAGCTCACCACCACCACCGACCCACCTGAGCTGCTGCTGCTGCTGCTGCTTCCCACCTCCATGGGAACCGACTGCATCTGGGATGGAAGGAAGAACGTTTACGCTTGAAGCCAATCCGCATCGTGCTGTAGTTATTTCCACCGCTTTCACCCTAAACATGAGTGACTAGCTGAGGACAATAAGAGCAGAACTATCAAGATTCAAAACTCTTTCTTGAAGCTTTTTTTGTCAACATTAATGATTTATTTTCCACCTCTCCTCACCTCCCCTGGGGGGAGACCACAAGGTTTCATTCTGGTACCCATCACATTTTCTTTCTCCCTGCAGCCCTGATGCTGTTTTTTTTCAAGATTCATAATGTTTAATGTCATTTTCATGATTATTGCCATGGTAACTTTCCCCTGCAGCACTTTGCTGACTGCTCTGTTCAGCCTCTGCTTGATTGCCTGGTTGTCATGGCAGGGAACCTTTTGTAATTTTGACGATAATAGTGCAGAGGTCATGTTATTTAGGCCCAACAGCGCCACCAGGATCGACTTTCCGCCCTGACATCATACGAGAAATTTTGTTGAGGCTTACTGTGTTTAAATCTCATATATAAACATGTTTTTACTCTCTGACATTTCACCCAGCATGTGTGGGTTGACTATGAGCTCAGTTCAGTAACCAGCTGGTTTTAATTGCTAATTTTTCTCTCATTAAATATCACTGCTGTTTTGTGTTTATTCTCTGGTTGCTTTTGTTTCTTAGGTTTGTTGTGCATCACTTTGCTGTTGTTTTAAAGTGCTTAATAAATAATGTGGTGTGGCGTGTGTTTTAAATTGGCATCAGTGGATCCATCAGGTGGATCCAAACATAACGGAGACTGTTTAAAACCAGGGATCCATCTATTACAGATTATTTACCTGCTTATCTTTGTCATCAGGCAAAAGGCAAGCTTCACCCTGGAAAGCTCACCAGTCCATCAACACATATGCACTCATGCCTAATGTCATTTCTAAGTAACCAATTAAACAAAGAGTCATATTTCTGTATGAGAGAACCCACGCATGCACAGGGAGAACATGCAAACTCTATGCAGAAAGACCTGAGGCCAGGATTCAAAACCAGAACCTGCTTGATGCAAAGCAACAGAGCTAAAACCTGCCCAACGTGCAACCCCTTAACTTTCATGTTCTCTGCAAATTATATACCTGAAATAAATCATATTTGTTTAGAAAACTATGGAGTCTAAAGCAGCAGCTCAAGACAAAGTACTTTAACCAGGTTCTAGGATACCAGACAGCAACATTTGGGTGGACCTTTCTGAGCTGCACAGCTCGTGTCTAACCAATGAGAGAGCTGGTTACATTCGAGGAGCAGCTGTGATTGGTTGAACTTAGTTTTCAGTGTGCTCAGGGACCAGGAGGGTCACTCGAATGCTAAAAGGAGAGGGGAAACCATTTAGGAAATGCAATTGCAAAAAGGATTTGAAAATGTGAGCCGGAAAGAGAAAATGGATGTAGAAAAGGGAATAACTTTTTTCAATGTCTGAAAAGGAAAGATATTTACAATCTCATTTATTAATTGTATAATTTAATCCTCCATTTTGAAATAGGATTTGAAAAACAGTATTTAATAATCAAATAGTAAATACAATTTGCAATTCCTGTTTAGTATTTGAATTTAAAACGTGTAATTACAAAATGCTTTTCAAATTTGTCTTTTTTTGTATGGATTAATTGTTGAATTTTAAATTATATTTAGCAATCTATATTTTTAATTCACAATTAAGCACTCATCGTCAAAATGCTGTATTGCTTTTCCAAAGACCCCCGTAGTCCTCCATAGTATGGATGCAGAATATCAGAGGTCAACGTAGCAGAAGAAAAGATGCAACACACCAGGACCTTCCAGCTGCAAGGTAACAGCGCCACCATGCTGCAGCCTGCGTGATCTTATGACACTTGGACTATATTAGGCAACCTTTTTTTATGCATTTCAAACTGTCTTTTGCAATGTTAAGATTGCAATGATGATAATTTCCCAATATATTGGACAGTCATAACAGTTATCCCCATCCCCCGTGGGTCACCAAGCTACTGATGTAAGCGAACTCTGAACTTCTGCACAAAAGTGTTTTCTTTTTTGTTGTTGTTAGAAATGTAATCTGCAACATAATAATTATTATTTATTTAGGTTCAGTTGAAGAAAATAGAATGTTATGTTAGAGTTTTGGGCAAAACCAGTTCATGTATTTCTCATTTTAGATACATTAACTAAAATATACAGAAACAAAAAAACATTTACCTACAAGTAGCACTTTAATATCAGGTGTAATCATAACATAACTATAATAATCTGCAGATTATCACTCACTGACACAGAGAGACCCTCAGACCTGATTTTATCATCTGCTGCTTCCATATTCTGCAACCGAATATGTTCATTTCTCCTGCATGTCATGCAACACACAACAGATTTGTACTAAGTGACAGTGTTAAACTGGAGCACAGTGTTGCTCCAGTTTAACAGGCTGACTTTACAGAAAGCTGCACATCTCTGCAGCTTCTCCCATGTAGTTGAACAGAACACAGAATAAGACTTTACTGCAGAGTGCATGAGAAAACCACAGTTATCTGACACAACCAGAGCAGCAGATCACAGACTGATCCGTAATCGTGTCCTGGGGATGCCTGTCAGCTCGGGTCTGACCGCAGACACATCTGTGAAGCATCTGGAACACCATCAGACTCCATCACAGCTGTGAGGTTAGCCTGTTAGCCGCAGTTAGCTCCCGCAGCTGAGGCAAAAACAGCAGGTTCGGCTCACCGTTTCAGTCCCTGCAGCAGCCCACTAAAGTCCGGTCTGCGGGGGAGCTGGGGGCAGGAACCGCTGCCAGGTCACCCAGAAGTTCCCGGTCTTCCTGGCGCATTTTCCCCCGGAACCCTCTAAGCTTCAGATCCCTGCGGCTGCAGACAGCGACACTGCGCCTTTAAGGCCATTCCAGACAGGCGGGCCAGACTTGAGCCGACAGAAAACCCAATATTTAAAGTAAGCCTTAATAAAGAAGCGAGGAATATTTAATGCATTACATATTTTTAATTAAAAATCGTCAATTAAAAAAAAACCTAAAAATGCGACTGAAATTATTTTTATAATACCAATAAAGACTCGGTGCCATTAAATCTGAAATAAATTCTCCATTTATCTACCAGTGGATTCTAATATTTTGTCATAAATTGACTCCAGGATAAACTAAAATAACTGAGCGACCTCCTGCTCTTATAGAGCTCCGGGAGTTGACGTCACTTCTCCCAGCATGCAACAGTTCAAATCGACTGGGCGCCATTGTGGCAGGCAGTCTCCCGCAGTTGTTATTTGCAGCTAATCCAAACTTAGAAACGGTAAATATGGTGGATACCTGTTGCGCCCCAGGAGGCCATAACAGATGAGATAAGGGAGAAATGTTCTATAGGATTACCAAAGATCCAGAACCAGAGAACCATGGATCATTGCCATGAAACGCGCTAGAGATCAGGGGAAAATAAAGCCGTTTCATTTAGTCTTTGGGAGAAATTAACCTGTAATTCAGATTTAATACCATTTGTTTGATAACTGCTCTTGTATTATTAAGTGATGCAAATTGACAGCTCTCTGTTTTACAATGATGCCTTTAGAAATAAAAATACTTTAATTATTTCCTGAGATTAATGAACAGACAACATGTTGCACACAAACATAACCTAGCTACTGCCTGTTGCTCATGGTAACTAAAATCAGGAGGACAGGTCTCCCTCCCGGTGACAACAACACAATCCTGTGCAGGAAGATTCTAGATCTGGATCCCGATAACAAACCCCGATTGTGTCCATTTATGTCCCTCCAGACTTTTAGATACTTTAAGCGATGCTCCGGAGCAGGACGAGGGAAAATGGATCAGGAAATTGTATAATACTCTAACATCCACTTGTGCTCCCACCACAATTTCCTCATAATCAGTGTTTCTGAACGGACTATTATTTAAATCACTCCATTCCACTTTCTTATACATTCATATTTTCTTTCTGTGAAGATGTTGCAGCATTCTTAGCAGAGGATATGTTGAGGTTTTAAAAGACTCGCTGCAAACACGTTCAGGGCTCAGAGTCCTGCATGTTGCGGGTATCTGTTTAAAGATGAAAAAATACATAAATTAAATTTCAAGTGAAAAAATATTAATGTAATATTTGTTTGTCTAAGACTCTAAAAGAGAATCGTGTGGATTGATATGTTTGTGCAGAGAGCATCCCAGAATATTCAGCGCAAAACTGACAGCGGAATGTTCTCGTTATCCAGGCATCCTGCGCTGCCAGAGGTTTTTCTGAAATTTATGAAAACTAAAATGTATTTGATGCAGAGATCAATATGCAGAAATGAACAATTGAACACAGTCAACACAGTAAAGTCTGTCTGGCAGCGCTGGAGGCCTAGATAGCGAGAATATTCCGCTGTCAGGTCAAAGTTGGAGGAATATTCTGGCATGCTCTTTCCACAGATCACAATATATCAACACAATCCTCTTTGGGATTCTTAAACACAATATTAAAAACTATTATTTGAAACTTCCTCCCGGACCCGTGAAATTTAATTTCACAACTTAATGATGTAAAAACCTTATGCGGGTCACCAGCAGGTACCCGCCCTGTTGCAGGACTCTGATCTGTAAGTTAAAGTTGAAGTTTCTCCACACAGAACTGCAAGGGTTGCAAAGGGATGCGTTTTATTGTTGCACATATTCTTCCGGGTCGAGTATATAGCCAACATTGTTCTTTGTGCTATGATGTGGATCTTAATGAACGCTGTTGTGAGAGTATCTCAGGTCCGGTAAAAGATCCGCTCTGACCGCTTCTGAAGTTTTAAAAAGTATCCCAGAGCAATGGTAAGGGTCGGATATGTTTCATCTCTTTAATTGCCCGGTAGAGACAATAATATCTTCTGTTTTAAAATGGGAAGGAAACTCCGACGGAGTAAAATCACAGCTGGCGACGTTCATTTTGATGACGTTCATGCCTGCCAACATGGCGCCTTCGCTCTGAGAGTCACGTGACGTCCGGAGCTCTAAATAGTTATATTAGGGATGTGAGAAAATATCGATACACCGATATATCGCAATATTTTATTTCCCAATATTCAAAAGAAAAATATCAATTTTCTTTTAGGATTTGAATGCAACCATTATTGATGACAGTCATTTTTGTAGTAAATCTCAAAGTATGACTGGTAGTTTTGTGGCTGTTTTCAAACTTCTTCGTTCCAGTGGATCAACCAGATCTAGTAATAAAACTGGATGTGTTAAAAGGATGAAACAGGTTGGAGTGTTTAGAATGCTGACAGTTAAATTCAGTTTTAAAAATCCCAATATATCATCTTACTCATAGTATCGTGATTTATCGCAATATACCGGATCGTCTCCCCTGTATCACAATACATATAGTATCGCCAGGTTTTTACCAATATACATCTCTAAGTTATTATTATTCTGAAGGCAGAGTAGATACACTAGGTAGTGAAAACCTTTCATTTTTCACTAGTTTGTATAAAAGGCTCTCACCAGTGTGTATAAAAGGTATATCTTCTCAGTAGTTTGTATGCAAGGTTTTCAGTATAGTATGTGGAAGAGTTTAATATATATATATATATATATATATATATATATATATATATATATATATATATATATATGGTAATTCTGAATAATGTCCCAGGGAGCACCCCATATTTTTGCACTTTGAGACACAATATCCTGAGATTTTTGGGAGCACATAATGAAGCTTACAGATAATCTTAGACAGAAAACCATATCAAAGTAGTTTTCTGTGTAATAATAAACAGGTATGTGAATGGAAAACTCAGAATACAATGTGAAACTTATTCTGTAACAGTTTAAACTTACCGTAGCAATAAAAGCATTTGTATTTTAGTAATAAATATCGTGGCAGAGGAAAAAAAACCTCCTGGTTAATCATTTTGTTAACCCTGCAGGTTAGACCAGACAATAATTATAGAAAATGAATTATAGGAATAAAGATATCACTACATTTGTTTGTATCTGCTCTGCATTTATTCGTACTGACAATAAAAGATCAGAAATAACTGAATAATATCAGCGATGGATATCTAACGTCTCAGTCAAAACTTCAGAGGTTTTAAAAAAAGTTTACAAAAAAATATGTACAAGTACAGCTCTGCCCAATTTACACAGATCGGTGAGGAAACAATGGAAATGATTAAAAAAGCCTGTTAGTCATTAACAACGAAGGCCCTGAGAGTTTATAAAAGCTTTCAGTAATGAATTTGACACCGCATTTAGAACCAAACTGCACACAGAGTTAGTTATATAATACATGTACGAACATCTCATTGTGTGATTATAGCAGAAAAGTATATAGTAATAAAATATTGGATGTTTGTCTAAGAACTTCGGTTTACTTCTTGTTGGAACTCGCTGTCCCGATGACGCAATCGTTCACCTGGAAAAACAAATAAAATAAGAATAAATACATTAAAAAAAGCATTTTTAATGGTAGAACTCAACATTAAGACTTGTTTATACAATAATTAATCAGGCTGGGTAAAAGAAATGCGTGCAGGATTAATTTTTATATAGAATCACTGATAAAAAGCTCCTATATTAGCCATATTTTCAGTCTGTTTCATCAGCAAACTGTCAAAACAAGAATGAAGTGAAACATTTAAGGGACATTTATGAAATGAAGTGAATCGGAATTTCTCTGAGAATTAGAAAAGGCTTCGTAATTTCTTTGTAAATAACTCAAATAAAAAACACTTTCACCAACCTTGCTGGCAAACCTCAGTGAGCTCAGAGTTTCTCCAAAGCTGTCCGGCTCTGGAGAAATGTTCACAAACATCAACCTAGAACCAAAACCAGAACAAATTATTAGAAACCACAAATCGGTTCATGAATTTTAAACAGACTGTTCTAAACAGATGAGCGACTTCTGCAGGAGAGACGACGACGAAGAACTCACGTTTTGCTGTTCCCTCCGAGGCAGTTCTGTAGCAGGTAGGTCAGCTTTGAGTTCCTGTATGGAACGTGGCTCTCCTGAAACAAAATACATATTAGAAACAGAACCAACACTGGATCATACTATAAATAAACCCTATTTTTTATTTTATTTCTCTGTGAAGTGAGCGCTTCAGGGCTCACACACCTTGTTGGCCAGAGAAGTGATGACGATCCCCAGGTTGGACAGGGAGCTGTTGATGGCCGTCATCTCCTTGAAGCGCTCTCCCTGAGACTGGCTCTTTAGCATCCGCTCGCTGCCGGCCAAGTCCACCAGGCAAAGAGTGGCTGCACATGTGGACACGAGGCGGACCGGAGTCAGGAAGCCATTCAGTTCAAAACAGTAGAGCAGATCCACCAATTAAATGTTGAAGCTGATTTCCAATCTCTGGTTTTGGTAAAGTTTTGACTTGCCAAAATCAGTGTCAGTCGTTTTATGTTTCTCTTTAAACATCATAATACAAGATAAATTCTATCATAAAAAATTTAAAAAAAGAATCTATCCATAGGTATTTATATCAGAAGAAGAGGCCACAAGAATTGAAAATGTAAACTAGGTAACCCTTTTTCAACTGTTGTTAGCGTCCTATCGTAGCGATTAGTGCAGTTAGCATGGCTAGCAGGACTAAATCAATCCTCATATACAGTAGATTGAGAATGTAGAGAAATCTTCTTAAAATTGTTCCAAATTGAGTACTAACTCCAGGACCATGGACCAATCGTGAGGTTTTACACTACGAAGCTGAGCACTGATTCTCTCCATTTGAAATCTAGATCCCTAACCTAAACTATCATCTCCGAAAGGATTCCAGCTTTTCCAAATTCAAGACATTCAAACACAAAAGACTTTAAGATCGAAAGGACAAAACAGATTAACTGTTTTATAAAAGGTTTAGCATTTCTCTATCTACTGATCATCTGGCTCTAATAACAGCCTTAATGAATGAAGACTTGAGATGTGGTGGAAAAATAGGGCTGGGCAATATGAAAAAATAAATTTCTATCATAATTTTTCAGTTGATATCGATATATCACAATATAAAACGAATCACTATTTTTGTCAATATTTAACCTTCCCTGGTACTATTTGAAGACACCATGAGGCTATTCTTTATTTAAAGATTTATTTTCAAAAGTTGAACATATTATCGGACGTCATATGGCTGTTTCGGAATAGTTAAAGGAGGTTAGGGCCGGGCGATTTAGATTAAAAATTAAAATCTTCGATTCTTTTACGCCAAATCCTATGTTTTGATATAAATCGATTTTCTTCTCCTTTTTATTCTTAAAAAGAAATGACATAAGACAGAATTATTTTTAAACTTGCTTCTTTTCAATCATCCAAATAAATACATGCTGTAAAAGGAGATGGAAGATCTTGGGTTGGGCTGCCATCGCTTTGATGTGTGGAAACCCAAGAGCGGCATTGGTGAATTTTTCTCTCTCGATTTTCCCAATTTCCAAAAATCCAATCTTGACAAAGAGAAAATTCAATAAAATTGATATAACTTAGATTTTGCCCAGCCCTGGTAGAAAATATTCTCTTTTAAACAGCTTTTTTATCTCTCTGCTTCTACTGACCTCATTTTAAAACCACATTTATATTGAAAGTCTTCTTCCCTCAATAGCAGCTTCCCCACTGAAGAGCGTTGTAGTTACTACAACCTGATAGCACAGAAGCGGGGTGCATTCAGTGATAGGAAAAATATTGTATTTTTAAGTTTTCAAGGGTTGACCCCCCCAGTCATTGTGGATTAAGCTTTAAAAAAAAAGAAGAAAGATTGTCAACACTAATATTATTTTCAGCACAAAAAGTAAAACCAACTCCATCATTTTGTGATACAACACTTACATTTGCATTTGATGTCCCTCCCAGCGTTCACCCCCTCGATCTGCAGCTGAAAAACGGAGTGTGAGCGGGATGAGCGGTCGTTTATGGCAGTCTGGGCCGTGGAGCGGTTCTCTTTGGCCAAAGCGATCAGACCAAGAACCTAGAAGGAAAAAAATAAATAAAAAAGCACAATATTGTTCTGTAAGTCTTTACATTTGGTCTATGACAGTGGTGTGAGGCCAGGAGCCTCAGGTAGAACGGTACCTGATCCTCGGTGTAGACCTTCTCATAGGTCAAGTTAGTGACGGTCACGTCGTTGTTGGCGGTCTTTCGGATCTCGTGTTCCGGCCTCTTGCTGGCCTTGCCGGTGAACAGGAGGTCCCGCAGGGTCTCGTTGTATATTTCTACAAAGCTTGCCGTGAAGGTGAACTGAGAAGAGGATGGAAACAGGTCCAGTGTTAAATAATCAACTAAACAGCAGGATGTCTTCTTCTGAGGAAAACCCAAACAGGTTTCGACCACTTCTTAAGAGTTTAGGAGAACATGCTCTCACATGGTCAAGTTTAGGTTTCAGTACAGTAAAAAAAGTGACTTTAGAAGTAACCAACTTTAAAGCTGCTATACCGAATCTGCAAAACAAGCTAGCTTTTCAACATAAACAGTCACAGAACTCTCACACGTCCGTCGGCCATCATCCCTAGGCCACGCCCCCCTGATATGGGAATGAGCATTGCCGCAGTAAACGACGGAGCACAAAACGACGGAGCACAAAACGTACTTTTTGGGACTCTGGAAGTTTGTCCTAAAGTTGAAGTGGTACCAGCCGGCTGTTCCTCAGTCTCTGACATTATTGAGTGGAGAACCTTTCACACCAGCGGTGTTCTGGTGCAAAATGCAGGAGCGCGTCATGAGTGGAGGAGCGAGGTAAATGAGGAAGAGACAGCAAACTGGCAGGTCCAGTCGTTGGTTCCGCACCGAATCATGTTATTGGCTGAGGTTTTTACACAAATACAACAGAACCACTTCATTATTTTTTTCCGTTCTTTTTAATCTCCACAAAATATTTATAGCTATACTATGTTAGAACGTTGTTAAGAGGGATGGGGAAAAAAACTGTTTTAAGCTAGCTAATTTTGCAGATTTGCCATAGAAGCTTTAAACACGAGTGAATCAGTGATTATCCCAGACTCCTAACCTCCCAGCCCTGTGCCTGCAGCTTGTTCCCGGCTCTGAAGATCTGCTGGACGGCTCTGGGGATGACCCCCCTCGTGTCGTCGACCTCCTCTCCCTCCATCGTGTAGGTTTTACCACTCCCCGTCTGGCCGTAGGCAAAGCAGCATACGTTGTATCCATCCAGCGCCGACTGCACGAGCAGCGAGATCTCATCGAAGATCTGGAAAACAAAGCTCCACATGAAGCCTTCCCCTCTGCAGCGCCCTGAGAACAGATATCATTACAGCAGCAGCAGCTCTTAGTGAGCAGCTGGTTTCTGCTGCGTTTTATTCACCTCCTGCTGTGAAGCCCGAGGCCCGAACACCCGGTCGAAGCTGAAGTGATAACTCTTCTGAGTCTCTGCAGTTTTACCCGTATGAGACTATAAGGCAGAAAAAAAGTTCGGTTTAAACCAACAAAAGTCAGATATTTTTTGTGTTGGCATGGCAATATGAGACAGATCTCTGCGACAGTATTCCCACCTCCTCAGTTTTGGCCAGCATTATGGACTTGTTGTCGCTGGCTGCCAGCTGTATGTGTTTACTCAGGCCCCCATCTTCTAGTGGTCGAACCCTACAAAACACCCTGATATTGCCCTGAAACACAAACATTAAATTAACGGGTGCAAACAGCTCAACTTGGCTAATAATCTCAGACAAAACAAATTTGACTCAGATCTTTTGGGCCATGAGGAGCCGCATGCAGTCCCACCTTCAGCTCCTGGACGGTGTTGTGTAGCCGCCGGCGCTCCATCTCCCCGGCGTGAAGCTCTTCTTTCTGCTGCGCCACGGTCTCCTTCAGGGCCCTAACTTCTTCTGCCGTGTCTCTCAGGGTGGCCTGCACTTGGCCCAACGTTGACTCCTGCACTGAGAGCTTCATCTGCAGAGAAAACAAAACACAGAAGGGAAAATATTAACTATTTCAGCAGACAATACTTCTGCTTCTGAAAGTAGTCATCATAAATAAAGATTCCCATCTTCCTAGTTCTGAATGTTAGAGCCTTTAATCAGACTTAGGTGTTTGAACCAGCAGGAGGAGGTTTTACCTTCAGTGTCTGCAGCTCCGTCTCTTGGCTGTCCCGCAGAGTCTCCATCACTTTGTATTTCTGCTCCAAATTGGAGATCTCCTTCTCCAGGATGTTTTTCTCAGTCAGCACTTTATCAAGCTCATTCTGAACTCCAGATAACTTTTGGAGCTCCACCTTATACTCGCTAAACCAGCAAGAAAAGCGACTTATCAACAACACACCACATGAAATATTTACACTTTCATTTATTTTGTGGGAAAACAAAACCGCCCATACCCGATTTCCCTCCTCTGTCTCTCCGTCTGTCTCTGCAGCTCGGCCACTTTTGTTTGACTTTCAGCCACGGAGCCTTTCAGCGCCTCGTTCTCCTCGTTCACAGACTTGTACTTTGTCTGGTAGTTGCGGATCTTACCCTCCATGTCGCTGACTTTACCCTTCAGGTCCCACGGCTGACGGCGGGTGGCTCCAGTCCCAGCTACACACGAGAATTTTTCGGTCAAATTTACATTTGACATCAATGTTAGCAGCCTCGGTTTTATATTCGTGGCACAATTAATAAAGTCCACTAATCAGTCAAGGATTACAGAAGAAAATATTGGGAAAAATTGGCATTGATTTGTAACAAAATTCTCTGATCAAGATTACAACTTTCATGGATAAACATCCTTTTAATCTTCCTCCTACTGTCTGTACATAAAACCAGATCTTCTCTTGCCTTTGCATGAATAAATAAAAAGATAACTTGGATAATCCAGTTTCATCTCCAAACAGTAGAGCTGGGTATCGATTCAAATTTCAAGAATCGATTCCGGTTCTCAAGAGTTAGAATCGATTATCACGATTCGATCTGATCCAATCTGTTCCAATTCTTATAAAAATTCTAAGAATCGATTCAGAATCAATTTTTTTTCAAAACAGCACTTCCAAACAGAAAGTCAAAGTTCTAGGAGAAAATATTTTGAACATTATTGCTGCCAACACTGAACCCAAAGACACATTTAAAGAAGACTACAGTAAACACTTTCTCACCAGGTTTTGTTCCTGCAGGCTGTTTGATGTTGGCAGCTTTTGGAGCAGTGGAAGCTGTGGTCTGCTTCAGGACCCCTGACAAAACAACAACAACAACACGATAACATTAGACCAAAGCAGGCTCCGTCAGAACCAACCATCTTTTACAAACCCTGGGTTATATTAGGGGTTTGTATATAGCTAAGCCACCAGCTAGTAGAGAGTGCGTCTCACCTCTGGAGGGAGCGCCAGTCACAGTGGCGGCTCCTGCACCTCTGACCGGTCTATCTGTGTGAGGAAAAACATGACAAAACCCACAGCCCGAAAATGTTAATAAAAGCAAAGACACAAGATGGAGAGATTCTTCAAGTCCAGAAGTGACAGAACAACGTACAGAGAGATGGCCTGGCTGCTGCAGCTGGAGGCCGCTTGCTCCCGATCACCGTCGCAGCTGCCTGAGGGTTATCCTGGTTTGGACGCATTCTTTTCTGCAAATAAACAAAACAAAAGAAAACACAATCAGTGACACGGGTTCTGGTTTCTACACAAACTTAGGCGTGCTGACAGAATCAAACTGAGAGGTAGGAGGCTTTATCAGTACAAACCTGAGCAGGAGCCATGTCCTGGGAGTTCTCTGAGCTGCTGCTGGTGAGAACTCTCTTAGCTGACATGACAGGAAGTCGTGACATACTCAGCTGAGGACGGAGGACAACGAAGTGGTCAAAATAGAAAAATCACAGAAATCACATGGAAGGTCACAACATGGCATGAGCCAGTTGATGTAAATACAAACGAAAAATATATAGTTTTGAACAATCTGTTTTTTTCCTTTCCCTTTTCTTATTTAACAGGGACAATGTGCAAAAACAATAATTAAAGATGTTTTACACCCGATTATAGCCAAAGCTAGTTTCCCTCTGCAGTCTCTGAGCAGGTGAGAAATGCGAATTAAAATATATTAAATTGTAAAAACACAACAATCACTGATTACATAATACAATCATTCAATAAAGTATAACTAAGACCAATATCTTAAGTAATTAAATCCTTAATGTTGACAATGCTGGTTTTCTAATAAGAACGTTGTGACATTACAAGAAAAAAAATTGTAATTCAGGGGAAAGTTTCAAATTCTGTGGGAGTTTATTCAATTCCTTTATGCCTTTGTAAGAAAAGGCTGTTTGTGGAAAGGCTGAACTGCGTTTTGGTAATCTGCAGTCATTATGACTTGTTGACCTGGATGTTCTGGTTGTCTTTTCAAACAGAGCTGGACAAATCGTTTCAGAGGAGGAGGCGCCTTATTATTCAGGATTTTAAATAATTTATTGTACATTTGAATAAGCAATTATATGATCAAAGTTTAACATATTATATTTTGCAAGTATTGGGCAATGATGATGTCTCAGTGGCTTTTTATCCAGTATTTTAACAACTTGATTATACAAGGATTGTAATGGCTTAATAGTTGTTTCACATGCCTGGGATCAACACGCAATAATTAATGTGAGAAGTAATCATTGCCTCTAAGTACATTTTGGCAGCATCATGGGTCAGTGTATTTTCGAATATGTCTAACAACAGACAAACCACATTTTAAAGTATTGGACACTTTTTTAACATGATTTTTAAAACTGAATACTGGATCCAGAACAAGTCCTAAGTATTTAAATTCTTCTACTGTTTTGATTTCACTCTTATTTATATATACGCGTGGAAGAGGGAACTTCAATCTTTGAGTTTTGGTAAAGTACATTGCGACTGTTTTGTTTATGTTCAATGTTAGGGGTGCAGATTGTAGCCAGTGTGAGACGTTCTCCATAACATTGGTTAATTTGTTCGCTACTCAGGTTGCATCGCTCCCATGCACATAAACAACAGTATCATCTGCATGCATTCGTATCTCCACATCATCACATAATGATGGGAGATCATTAATATAGATCGCAAAAAGCAGTGCCCCAAGAACAGAGCCCTGTGGGACACCCATATCACTGGCCTTAGATGTTGATAGCATTGAACCAACCGTGTTAACCGTGTCAAAGGCCTTACTCAGGCCCAGAAATTCGGCGCCCACAACCCTGCCCAGCTTTGCCTTAACTGCCTCTATAAAGTAGCAGCATGCAGTTTCAGTTGAATGGCTTTTCCTATATCCAAATTGCATAGGATGCAACAGATTGTGAAATGAATGATGCATTGAGTAATCCAGCATCGCCTTTCTCCAAACTGTTGCTGTGCGCTGCTGGTTAGCTGGCTGAAGTAGAGAGACTACAATATTGTATTCTTTTGAGAAGGACACACAAAAACCAAGGGTAATCCAGGTGTAGAAACTAAAGGAGCACCACCCATCACTTATCTATGTAAAACTGCTTTAAAACCAGTCAGGAGGTTTTTAGCAGAATGCTACACAGGTCACCTAAGACAGCGGCCAATTTACAGCTAATATCAGCTTCATATAATTGTAATAATAAATAAAGAGCTGAACATCAAAAAGAAACAATCTGCAAAATAAGCACTATCTGTGTTTATTTTAGGGTTGTACTTAAATCTATGCATCAAAATACCAGTGAATAAATGGTTACAGATAACAATACTAGAACTTTAGTAAGCCAAATAAGAATAAAATATTTAATACCATTAGGATTTAAATAGAAGTAATTAGATCATTTAATGCATTTTTTGTTTTACGTTCCTCTGTCCAAAGAATCCAAACAAACATGCTGTCAATTTCTGTTGTTTACTATCTGACCTAAATGAACACCTAAACTAAATTAAGTATGCATAAACTTCTTAAACCACATAATCAGAGTCTGGATTGATTCATAGCACCAAACGTATAATACGAGTGATAATACAGGAATAGGTCTGTTATCTAAGGCGCAGGTTTGCAACTCTTTGTTAAAATGCTCAATTAACATGTAATATAAGGCTGTACCATACTTGTGCGTGGATCGTAACGTAACACGGAGGTCAAGCATACACAAAACAAGAATAACAAGTTTAATCGCAATAAATAGTTTCCCCGGGTCTCAGGAAGCGAGTGTGTGGGGAGAGGTTATAGTGTTTGTTGCTAACAGAGGAGGAACAGCACAAGTTCTGTAAAACACACTGTTCCCTTGTACATTAGTTTTTGTTTTTTTGTTCAAATTTCCCTCACACGGATTACCTTTCCCCGACTAATCCATCTGATTAACCAACGTCCGCGTTGTTACTGACTGCTTCTTTTAGCTCGAGTTTAAAATCAAACTTTGACGCCAACTTAGAAAACGACGGTATAATAGTCGGGGCGTCATTCCTAAAACGTTGTTCAGCGGTTTAAATAGTTAAAACGATCTGTTAAAAACAGCATACCTTAGAATAAATCCGTGTCTTCGGAGTATTTCACTCAGATCCGCCGTCTTCATCCGTTTGAATTTGAAATCCAACTGTTTTGGTGGGCGCTTCGGATTCTCTACCGTGATTGGCTGACGCGGTGTAAACCCCGCCTCCATTAATGGGTGCGTTTGTTGTGGCTCACAGACTGTTTTGCTTGGGCGGGATACACGAGAAGCTTTGAAGCGGAAGTTGTTCTTCTTCGTGTATATTTTGTTTAGCGGGAGATGACAAAGAGAAAGATCATAAGAAGATGCATTCTATAATTGAATTACGTTGTTGTTGAAAGGGTGCTATACAAATAAAATTGCCTTGCCTATAAAGGTAACATATCAAAGGATTAGAGGTGACATAAGTTACTGTTTGTCGTTTTTCCCGCTGAGTTCCTCTGAATGATTGAAAAATCCATGCTAACGTTAGCTTAGCTGAAGCATGTGTCCTTTTAACCAGAAACTTCAAAACTTCGTATTTTTCATTTTCTTTATGTTTCATCAAACATACTGGCGAATTACCTTTGTTTAATAACAGAATAGGACAATGCAACATATTTTATTGTCCCACAGAGGGTTACTTATTTGTCACTTCAGCAAAGTGACGGGTAATTGAAGCATTTTGATTCACACAAGGAATGAGTGTGCAACTGATTAGGATAATTTATTTTAAATTTTTATACAGAATGTGCATGTGGTTTTGTGCATAAAAAATACAAATAAATAACCAGACAGGAATGAAAAGTGCATTGTCAAAAAACAACAATACATTTAATTTCACAAATTAATCACATCATATTTTTCAAATAGGCTAATTTTAAAGTCAGTGGATAACTCATGGCGAAATGAGTACAATTATCCATCAGGTTTAAATACCTGACTGATTTGGATATTATTACTAAAGGATTTTTCAAAGAAAATGCTTTTTTTTCTTGAACTTAATCTTTCTGTTGTTCCTAATAAAACATGTATTAGGTGAAAAATTGTGTTTAAAAATAATATATAAGGCAAGCAACATTTGTCTAGGAAAATTTGATAGCTTTATGGAAAGTTTGTGAGTGTCACACCTGTTTTACAAAAAACGTAGGCGGGGATAGCATTCCATATAAAGGATGGATTGAATAAAAATGTTTTAGCAACTTTAATAATTATGTGGATACTGGGGAGAGCTGTAGTCCCTCCCATATATGACCTCTAGATACATTAAAAAAATTATCCATGTACAGTAAGTGATCTGTTAACTTCTTGTTTAGATGCATGTATCAAATATCAAGCAACATAGATGCGTGGAGCGAAAACTTTTAACATCTGGGTTTGACCAATCCTACCTGATGCTTGGTTTGAAAATGATCTTTTGTTTGCAGGATTATGAATGTAGAGGAAGGAAGGATTCTGTTGCTATTCTCTAGGGATCAGATGAAGGTAATTTAACAGAATCTATTAGAAATTAGATTCTCTCATTGATTACATGTTCACCATTTACGCTTTGCTTTCAGACACTGCATGGTGACCCAAGAAAAGGAAAAATACATTCCAACAGAATGTACCCGTGGCAGAACCCATCTTCCTCTTTGTCTCTGAAGCAGCCCTTAAAGCCGAGGACGCTGAATTTAAGTGACTAGTGGGTATATAAAAAAATATCATCAGTCATGTGTGTGTGTGTTTATACATCAGTTGTTCTGATTTTCACCTATGTCATCAGATCTTTCAGCTACTGAGGGTCATTGAGGAGGCCACTGGAGTCAGAGCCAGGATAAGGAAAGGGAATTTCGTTTTTGATCTTCGCCCCCAGAGGTAAGATGGTCTATCTGGTTTTTAAAATTGGAGTAATTTATTTTGTGATTCTGGTCAACATTTCATTCCTTTGGAATGTAGAAAACAAAGCAGGGCATTCTTTAGAGCACCATGATGTATTATTGGATCATTTCTCTGTTTTTCAGATCCTAGAAATCCTGGAGAACAAAAAGAGTGACAAGACCACAGACTGAGATCCTGATGGCCTGGGGCAACATTTATGAAGCCTACCATTCCTTTTTGTTTATATACTGTTCTTTTTTTACTGTTCATTTTTAAGCTTTAGTTTTACTTGTTCGTCATTGTTCAAGCGTTTCCCCTTGCTTTTATTCAGTTTTTAGTTGATTTGGGGATTTAAAAAAAAAGAAAAGTTTACTGTAAAAATTAGAACTCTTGTCAAGTTCTTAATGTTGCAAATATGATGGTGTCATGAAGAAAACTTGGTTAGTCTCAAAAGCTAATTTTGTTGTTGTAGCAGGGGGATTCTTGAACGTAATCTAAGGAATATACTAATTTATGAGCAGTTAAAGACATGTTCCAGAGGGGGGTGGCTAATGGCTGGAATGATCTCCTGAAACTTTCTGTTTTACAGAAGATCCGAATAAGACTATGATTGAACACACTCTGTTATGAACCCCACTGTGTTCTGTCCAGGATGTGAAGAACCTTCTACACTCAGCTGCTTTGACAGTATTGTTTGGATAATCAGCTTCAGGATCTATGATGGAACTAAACTCTTTTAGTCTCTGGTTGTGATGATGCTGTCGGCTACAAAGCGAATTGCGTTGGTGTAAATTCTCAGTCATCCAGGAAATGATCTTGAGAGTTTAGATGAAGGCAACTGGACTTTTCTTGTCTTGAAAACATTTCGTCTCTCATCCAAGAGGCTTCTTCAGTTCTGAAAACTGGATTGGGAGTATCAGTCCAAGGTTAAGGCTCACTAATGGGGCTGTCGTTATTCCTAACAATGCTATCAGGGTTGAGTAAGCACTAAGCAATCTCGGTGATATTAGTATCTTTAACGGCGAAATCACCCCGGTTATGTAACTATGGTCTGTTTTGGTCACTCGCCTCAATGAGTGAGTTTTGGTGAAACTTCTTGGGTAAGCAACTGAGGGCTGCTTTGTATGTGGGAATCTCAAACCACCTCCTCTGTTCAAGGTTGGTTTCATATGTTTTACATAGATGGCTTCTTTCACTCCTCTCTCAAACCATTTTGTCTTCTCTATCTAAAATGTGTACATCATTTTCTTCAAAAGAGTCGCCTTTGTCTTTTAGATGTAGATGGACTGCTGAGTCTTGGCCTGATGAGTTTGCTCTTCTATGTTGAGCCATCCTTTTGTGTAGTTGGCTCAACACAGACGAGCAAACTCATCAGGCAGCTAGAAAATTATTAAAACACTCTTTCTCTTACGTTCTTTCTCTCCGTCATCTCCCGCTAAACAAAATATATACGAAGAACAACTTCCTCTTCGGAGCTCTTCTGGCACAGAGTGGAGGTTTGTCCACCATCTTGTCTGCAGCTGGGTTCTCTTGGGTTCGTACTGCAAAGTTCGTGCATAAAGCAAAACTTGAGCACAGATAAAGGTTTGATATTTGTTTTCTCTAGGGATGTAAGAAAATATCAATACACCGATATATTGCGATATTTTATTTCCCGATATTGTATCGATATTTAAAACTAAAACATCATTTTTTTAAGGATTTTATTGGAACCATTAATGATGGCCATAATTTTTGTAGTACAATTAAAACTATAACTGGTAGTTTGTGGCTGTTTTCACCTTCTTTGTTCCAGTGGATCAACTAGATCTAGTAATAAAACTGGATGTGTTAAAGTATGAAACATGTTGGAGTGTTTAGAACGCCGTGAGTTTTCCTACAGTTAAATTCAGTTTTAAAAATCACGATAAATTGTCTTACTCATAGTATCGCGATATATTGTATTGTCTCCCATGTATCGAGATACATATCGTATCGCCAGATTTTTGCCAATACACATCCCTAATCTTCTCTAAATACATTTTTGAAATCATAAATTGTCAAGTCTTGAAAGGTGTGGAAAAGAATGAAATGTGTTCATTTTTCTTGTCTGAATACGCCTGGAGGCAAGAATTAGAGACATAAAATGTTATAATTTTTTTCCTTTTTTTTTAAAAGCTATAAAAATGTGAATCTTTTAAAATGAATTCCTTCAACAAAAATTAAAAAACAAGACATCATTAGAAGTTTTACTAATCTTGTGGACCTGCCCTTGAATTAACAGGGATAGTAACAAAATTACATAAAGTATATGAAAGTTTTTTTAAACACCTCTAAAATATGTACATTATATTTAATGTTAGTTTACCTTTTCTGTTCACAGAAAAACACTTGTATATAAAAAATATATGAACTAAGAAATTAACATAAACATGTTATCCTCTGGGTTACTAAATAATAGCATTAAAAAAAAATTAGCCTAAACATAAACTTGAAAGTATAAACAATAAAAAAAGAAGTTTTAAGTTCAGAAAAGTTAAGACATTTTGAAATGGAAAATGTTCAGGAAACCTGAGTCTGACCAGTTTTAAATTTCATGTAAGTGACCCTTCTCTGGTTAAATTTTACACCTCTTTGAGAAACCTGTATTTTTACTTTTACAAAAAATAACCATGAAAGAAATGATCTAATTTAGTTTTTTAAATCACAAAGCTTGATGTTGTGTTCAACACAGAGAACTGGAGAAAACATTTGATATTACTTCATGAAGTATAACACATATTGTAATAAATAAGCAATTATTGGCCCATTTATCATGTGAAGCAGGAATCAAGCACAATCTAAATCTAAAAACTTTCTCCAAAACCCTGCATATTAAATTTAACGGATGCAGCTTGTTAAAATAAACTATTAGCCAAACAGTTTCCTTATTCAGAGCCATTCCTTGTTGGCTGGTGTTAGGCAGGAATCTGTTAACCTTTAAAGTCTGTAGCGCCCCCTCTTGGCTGCTGAGGGTTCTCCATGATCTCCTGATTCAAACTTTGGATCATTATTTGAAACCTGAAAATTGGTTAAAAGCTTCCTAGAATCAAAACATCTAAGTTTAGTTGAATAAATCAGTCACAGCCTTTAATCATAAACAGTTTTCGAATTTTATTCTCCGTAAGGGAAGAAGAAACAGTCTGTTCAGATGAGTAAGAGGTTTTAACTGTGCATACAGTATGTAACAGGACAGTTAATAACTGCGTTTACCAGGAGCATTGCTAAGTTATTCTTCTCATAAAAAGACACAGAGACATACAAAGTTGAGTATACATGAAGACCGTTGTACAGGCTGGATGAACATTTCGATTGGATAGAGACGACTTGCACAGAGTCCCAGGTCACCGTTGATCCTAATGCTGTTTAAACATATTAGCAGGTCAGTTAGCACTGGCTTTATTTTACACAGCAACGAAAATTATTTTTTAAATAATTTTGTGATTCTGATCGATGAGACAATTTTCACTTATTTTCCATATAAATAATAAAAATATGCTTTCAATAAAAAAACAAAAAAAAACACCATTAGTGGTAACTAGTCAAAAATATATTCAATAATAAGAATAATACAACTAATGTCACTCAATTATTCAAAATGAAATCATAACTCAAATCAGAATTATAAATGGGTTTGTTTACAATTGTAACTACTAAAGTTCTTAATTTTTTTTTCAGCAGAACCAGTTGGGTAAAGTACTGGACCTGGGACACAGTCTGTGATCTGGGTCTGGTTTAATATATTCTGTACACAAGACATACTTCCCTTTTACAGATGAAAAAGTATTTTCTATCTATTTTATGTACAGCATACTGCAATGCCATAATGCCTCAGAGTGAATATATTGTGGATAACATTTGCACTACAATTATAATGAAAGTAATATTAATATGTATGAAAAGTTCTAAAAAAAAAAAAAAGAAGGTTGATAACAGTACCTGTCAGCCGTGTTTATCACACAATCATTATTTCCCATCAGCCCCCTGATAACAGCGGGGTGGGGCTCTCATCGCCCACAGGAGGATGATCAACTGCTCCTCTCAGAATAATAAAACAGCACTAAAGCACTTTCTTGCACTCACTGCTTTCTCTCCGCATGTTCCTCTGTCGGTAGAAAAATACAAACATGATTTATAGATATATATATATATATATGTATGTAAAAAAAAAAAAGGACAAACAATGACAAACATAGGCGTGAAGTACGAGCTTCATCAAGTGCTTTCTCCTAGGACTCCTACTTCCTGCTTTCCTCTCCCGTGTTTTCGTTTCGCTCTGCTGCAGATTCCTCAGGTTTAGTACATTCTAGTGGAACTCAGTTTCTTTTGGTTCAAGACTTCAGAAACGGTTCTTTATCTCCTCGTTCATTGGATGTTCAATGGGTTTAAAGTAGTAGTGGGCGGTATAAACGCTATAAGGTAGAAATGATATAAATGTTGCAAAAGGTAAGAGATTTTGACTGTATCGGCCTACTGCGATTGCGCATTTTGATGATGTCATCAAGCAGCGCCTACGTACTTTGTACCAGGTGGTGTAAGGCGGATAAATACTGATGTTCAGTTTTAAAAAGTGTTGTTTTCCATTCAACGAAAAAAAAAAAAACTGTTGAACTTCAAGCATTTTTAAATTTCAATATGTGCAGCTTTATTTTTGTGTAATATTAAATTTATAAATAAGTAACCAGGAAGGCAGACAATTTGCGTTTTCATAACATGTAGCTTTTATTTTATTTAAAATATTGTCATCTTTATGTCGTGAGAATTTTTGTGTTGCATTTTTTTGGGAAAGAGATTTGAATATTTTTTATTGCATTTTGCACAATTAATGTTCTTTAAATAAGTTGTTCTGCTGCAATGTATCTGGAACGTGACATAAGGAAAAGAAAATATCGCAATAGATATTGTTACGGCTTTAGATTACATCGCAATATAGATTTGAGTCCATATCGCCTAGGCCTAGTTTAAAGTAAAGAAGATCATAATTTGTGAAATTAATCCTCTGGAATTTAGATGAAAAGTTTCCCAAGTAAATTGATAATTTTCCTTAATTCCACTGAGAAGTTTTGGATCTTCAGTGTTCAGGTTAGGCGTCCCCATTACCATGTCAGTTAGGAATCTTTACCTTTTATGAAAGATGTTTGTCAAAGTTATCCTATTCTATGCTTCTATAATTTACAGCTTTCCTCTCCCAGTATGATCTCAGAGCTGGGTTGGTGTTTAAGGCCAGGATTTGTGTGTTTTACAGCTAAACCAAAGCATTAAAAGGTGAAACTTGAGGTGCAGATTTATTTATAGCTAGACTTCCGAGCCAGAAGTCATTTTCCAGACATTAAATGTCCAAACCCATTAAACCAGCCTTTCCACTCGGAGGTACCTGAACTCAACACTGTAGATTATCTGTGATCCAACATGGAGCCTTAAATTGTTGTCAGCTTAAAGCTTCAGAATCAGGTGAACCAAACTTCTAGCTACTGATTGTTTCGCAATATCACGCTGATCCCTTTCAAATTGTCCTTCAGAGCTACTTGACAGCGAATATAAACACAACGCGGTTGGAGTCGGAGCCGAATGGCCGATGAGAATGGTAACAGTTTCTCCTTTCTCAGCCATGTTTCTTGTTTTGAAGATGAAAGACGGTGAATCAAATGGAGCTTTTTACACTGCAGATTATTAGCCATGTCAAACGGAGGCGGAGGACACAGCCTACGAGTTCATGTGCTCCACCTGTATGGCCGACGTGGAGACGGTTAGACAGAGGTCCTTATGGGTCACCGGCAGGTCGCCAACAGAGACTGGTTTGTACTGGATCTCACTGGCCGACACCGTCTTGTACTGGTGCAGATCGAAGGGACACGGAACGACGCCTTCGGAGGGTTGCTGGGTCTGCTGGTAGCTGCCTGGCGGTCCAGGGTTTGGGTTCTGGTTGCTGTTGTTCTGGTTTTGAAGCTGGCTTCCTCTGCCGCCGCCTCTGCCTCGACCACGGCCTCGGCCCCGCCCCCCTCCTCCGCCCGGCGTCAGGCCCTGGGCCTGCTGAGCGGCTACAGTCGCTGCCACCGTCAATGGGTCGGGGTTGTGCTTCCTCATGTGTTTCATTAAGTAAGTCTCCTAGAAAAACACAAATAGAAAACATTATTATATTTAGAATAAAATGTTATTTTGACTTTGAACAACAGTCAAAGAATGTGTTCATTAGCTTAGTTTAGTTCTGTCGTATCTGGATGACCTGATAGAATAAAGTTTCTTCAGAAAATACCTTTGACATATTTTTATTGTTACTTATAGAGGGAATTATCGGTCCCTCCCCGCTCTAGTGCGCATGTTGTCTGCAGAAAGAGATGTGATCGTGTCTTGTGTTGTTGGTTGCACAAATCGCTTTTAATAAAAACAACTAAATGTACAACTTCTATAGATTTCCCCCCTTTCTAGGCAAACAAACTGCATCTTTGGTTGCAGGCTATCAGAAGAAACGATTGGAACGCTAATTAGAAATTCAACGATCTGCAGCGATCACTTCACATCAGGTAAGCCTTGGCTAACAAACAAGCTAACATCGATTCATTTTAAATCAGTTTATTTCTATAACGCCATTTTCAAAACCCACGTCATCTCAGAGCACTTAACAGGTCATTTCAATTCAATCATCAATACATTCCAATTATATTAATAGTTTTCTATCTCTGTCTTCGATAACCAATACTGCAACTGCGAGATAACCGGAAATAATAACCGGATCTGACTTAAAGGGCCGGTGTATCTTTCTGCAGCCTGGTTGGGCGTGCATCTGCTGAGCTGAAAAACAAATAATCCCTCCATAAATAATACGAAGTGTATGTTAAGGATAAGGATTTTGCTGACTTTCAGCCAATGCAAAAACATTAATGTCAAAACTGTCGACTTCATTAATAGTTTTTTGACCTGTTTTACATTTACCTGTTACATTTGAAATTTTACATGAATTTATGGCAGATTTTTCTACCATTATCAGGCTTTTAATATTGAAAACACAAAAACCACAGACTGCAAGGTGGATGGTAGTGGTGTGATGGAGGGATGAAGGATGGACAAAAAAAGAGGAAACTGATGGATGAACAAACAGATGGAGAGATTAAAAAAAGAGGCAGATTTAAGTCTAGAAATACAAATTCTCTCCATACAGATCTCTTCTTTTTTGTCTGGACACAAATAAATGGGCTTGAAAAATGTTCCAGATTAATATTGTGATGATTATATTCATTGCAATCAACATTTTCTTCACTGTAGCATCTTGATCACTAAGATCTATATCATACAGGACAGTAAAGTCTATCCGACTGGCCAAACGTTAAGCAGGCAAGCAGGTGAATCCACGGCCCCATCCAGCCTACTGTATACTGCATCCCAACAATCATTTGTGATTGTATTATCACACACATAAAAACCACTGCAATTCCACATATAGTGCAGCTCTAGCTACAAGCTAAATAATGAAGAAGTCATATGAAAACAGAGGGCACGTGCTAACATTAGCAACGGCTCCACATGAAAGCAGCATCAGTGAGGAGGCAAAGCATTTAGCTCCAGGAAAACAGCTGAATATTCACAACAAAAACCAACTAAAAGTTTTAAAATGTGTCAAAGAAACTTCTGATCTCTTTAGAAGCAAAAGGCCGGCCGTCCCAAACTGTTACTTTGCTGCAGTCTTCAATCCTCAAAATGGCAATGATCTAAAGTAGTATCGGTAGGGAAATGCCTATTCCTAAGGAGCCATACCTCAAAAATCTCCACAGAAAAGTGATAGAAAATATCTGGAAGCATTAATCGATCATCCTGTAACTGCCCCCATCACCCAAATCTAAAGCTGAAGGTCTGAGAGCGTACCGATGTGTACGATCTGTTGCAGAGGCCGCAGGAGAACAGCTTGGCGTGCTTGACGGTGTGCGTAGACAGGTGAACCTCCAGGCTGGCGGCGTCCGTGTAACCGCGGTTACAGTTGTGACACTTAAAGGGCTTGTCTTTGTTGTGCTGCCGACGGTGAGACTGAAGAAAAAAGTACGCAGAGATTAAACCACAGAAGTGTGTTGGGAGAGGATTTTCTGATTTCAGAAAACAACTTGAGTCCACCGACCTGTAGGTTGGACAGCTGGGTGAAAGCCTTTTCACAGCCGGGATGGCTACACTTGTACGGTCGGTCACCAGTGTGGATTCTGAAAAAAAAAGAAAGAAGAAAATAACGGGTCAGTCCTTTACTCTTGCATTTATTCACTGCATTTTGCACAGAAGTAAAAATTAAGAGCAGGTTCCATGAAGCAGTCCTGCATGCCGTTTATGACCAAAGGAAAAGTAATTCTGATGCAACAGCTTTAATAATAATAATAATAATAATAATAATAATAAATCCCTTCCTAATGCTCATGCTTTTCCACCTTTCACTCCCACAAAACTATTCAGTTTAGGTTTTCTCTAATCAATTAAAGTCCAATTAAGTCTGCTAGGATTTGTGGGAGCTTGGAATTCCTTCCAAATTTGATCGATTCCACTAATGAATCAGTTGACAAGGATTCTCCACAAACCTGCTCCAAACATGCACACATAAGAACACACGTGATGAGTGTGAAACCCCGCCCCGCCCCGCCCAGTACCGTGTGTGCTGCTGTAGGTGACTGAGCTGCCTGAATGTTTTCTGGCAGTAGGAGCAGGTGTAGGGCTTGGCCCCCGTGTGGATGCGGATGTGCTGGGACAGGTAGCTGGAGTTGGCAAACGACTTGGAGCAGTGGGGGCACTTGTGGGGCTTGGCCTCAGTGTGGTTTCTAACACGGAAAGCCGGGAATCGGAGGGGATGGAGGGAGGGGGGGATGGAGAGAGGGAAACACAGAGAAAAAGAGAAAGAGAGAGAGAGAGAGAGAAACAGCGGGAGATTTTTAAGCTACAGCATGACCAAACTTCCCGACGGACCGAAGATCAAATCATGCGTTCCGAGTTTAAAGGATCTGCAATCAACTCTGCTGATCGGAGATCGCTAAGTTGGACAGTGTGCTCTTTGTGCTGCGTCTGAGTTGTGAAAACACAGAACAAACAATACAGCAAGCACAGTCATGCTTTCCTTTCTCTCTCTCTCTCTTTCTTTCTCTTGCTCTTTCTTTCTCTTGCTCTCTCTCTCTCTCCATTTGGTGTGTCCTGCAGTGAGTGGAGTGTGTCTCTGTAAACGTAAAGACGGGTGGCAGGCATGTGGAGCAAGTTGCTCTGATTAAGACACACGGTCTACAGACGGTATGACAAAACCCCGAAGCGAAGCAGTGAGAGAAATTAAGACCGAGCTCAAACAGAAAATTAAACAATCTGTTCGAATGATGGTGGCATGAATGAGAAAAAGGTGATTTTACTGCTTGCAACCTCATGCATGATTAGTAAAATAATAATTAGTTTGGGATTAGTAACGGTTTACCTTCTGGCTTTGCTATATTAGTCATGCATCATTTAACTTCAAAAAACACAAGCATAAAATATTTTAAATAAAAAATAAATGTGTACACACTGGGAGCGTTTTTTTAACCTCAGCAAATCTACTAAACAAATATTTTTTCTCTCTCACTTTAAATAACATTTCTTCTACTCTTATTTGCACATCTCTGTTTACAGTTTCTATTTTTCACTTCTTGTACATAAGTTGTTTTTTTAATGCACAAATACACGTGCACACATTCCTCAAATCTGAGCATGCCATTTTTAGTTCTGAATAACTGCACAGTACTTTAGTTTTGTAATTTTGTCCTTAATGTACATATAATATTCTTATTTTTGTTAAATATTTTTCTTGTGTGAATCTAAATGCTTCAATTACCTGTCACTTTGCTGCCGTTACAGCCAAATTGGGACGATAAAGGATGATTCTATTCTAATTTCACTTTCTGAACAGTAAACTTTTTTTTTTGTCTGCTTCTAATTTGTGTCAGTAACAGAGTCCTTATATTTGTGAATATTATAAACCACTGGCTGTATCCGATCTTGCAGTGCTGAGGGCAGAAATTATCATTTTGATCTGAAAGTTTATGTTTTATTTATATTAAAGCAGCGACGATCCAAACCAACAGCAGTTATTTGAGGAGGTTCCTGAGGATCACTGAAAATCATTACATCACTCTAAAAATCATCTCTGATCAATGGAAATAGGGTTGTAGAAACTGACTTTCCAGCTGAGAAGATTGCTGTCATCATTGTTTTTATCCTAGGAAGGTCAAATCTATATTTTTAGATGTTTTCCAAATATGAATTTTAAGTGGACGCCTTTTAATTGAGAGTGAATCTTCAGTGAAGAAGGGAGGCATAAAACTAAAGGGGTGATGCCTGAGAAAGTCGTGTAAGGGAAGAGATTTTAAGGGAAGACCCAACCAGAATTTAAAATTACCGTCTTAAATATTCAGGGTATTTTTAATTGCGTAGGATTAAGGTCAGTGGGCGCGGGGTCAGCTATGATCTTTGTCGTTTTGTTTCTGAACTATAATGCAGATGTGCTAAAAGCTGTGGCAGAATTATAGAAGCAGATTTAATCTGTGGAAACATCCAAAAACCAACTTCAACTAGGGCTGCAAAACATATGTTGGATATATCAACGCTTTATCAGTGCAGATAAGATTTCATATAGCAAATTAGAAATTGGACAGGAGCATGTTTCAGGCATCAGTTTTTGCTTTCTAGCGTAATATTCAGCTCATTGGACGGACTCTAACAGCAGCTGATGCCCCCAGCTGACACAGAGAACAGAGTCCAAGATGCTTTAGGCACAGAGTGCTGGAAGCACACAGTAGAAAGACAGGAGGGAGGAAAATGTGGGTTTATCGCCACTGATATTGTCCATCATTTATTGCATTTAAAAGATTTTCTAATATCATGCAGCCCTAGATGAAACAGAGATTCTTTTTTTATTCCTTAAATTTATTAAAATGCTTAATAAGACGCCTAAAGATTAGAATAATTGCTTAAATACATGAACCCTACTAAATAATCTCGTTAACAATATGCACTGGCAAAAAACTTTTTTTTTAGCTGAACATTGTGGTCTTTTTTAGTCTCTACTGCATCATCTAAGCTGAACAGAAAGAAATCAACACCCAGAAACAATGTCACGGGAAACGTCGTTGAATTTTGCATGCAAGCCATTTCAGCTGATCTGACGCATCAGAGCGTGTGAGGCATTCATTGAGTTAACATTAAGGCACTAAATGCATAGGGAAAAAAAGCAGCATTCCTGTGTGTTCTGGATGCATCATGCAAACAAAACGTGACAAAAAGCGTGGATGAAATGAGGCTTGTGAGCGTCACACACACTTCAGCTCACATGGACTCCTCCAGAATGCTTAGGCTTACTATCTTTGATGCATTTAGTATGTTGTGTGTTAGAAAATGAAATTCAACGACTGAGATTTGATATTGAGTAATATAGACCTGATCTGGGACCCACCATGGCGTGCAAATTAGGAACCTTGACTCCTATGTGATGCTAGTTTTGATCAAATAAGCTGACCTGTATACTATAAACTGTTGCATCAATCTAGTCATAATTACGTCTATTAGGACCTTTGAACATGACGATTCGACTGTGCATAAAGAGCTCAACACTGTCAACACTATTCCAGCTGACTGACCGCGCCAGCCATGACTCTGTGAACTCATCACCACACAGAGGCTCATGCTCAGGCTTAAAAAGCAGAGACGACAGGCACGAGCAGTCAGAACCTCTAGAACTAGCGGGCCCAGTACCGTGTGTGCTGCTGTAGGTGACTGAGCTGCCTGAATGTTTTCTGGCAGTAGGTGCAGGAGTAGGGCTTGGCCCCGCTGTGGATGCGGATGTGCTGGGACAGGTAGCTGGAGTTGGCAAACGACTTGGAGCAGTGGGGGCACTTGTGGGGCTTGGCCTCAGTGTGCGACTTGGCGTGAATCTGCATGTCTGACTTGCTGAAGAATGTCACTGCGCACATCCGACACCTTTGGAAGAGAGAGAGTTGACTGTAAACCGTGTTAGGCCTGAAAAATAGGTTACAGACCGAAGCTATAACTGATTAGCTTTCTCCAATCTAAACATTTGTCCAGTACCTGTAGGACTTGGGTCCATCTTTGCTGGTATGATCGTCCTCGTCATTTGACAGATCATATGGGTCAGCAGAGTGGTGCTGTAACACACCAGGAGTAAAATAATCAGGGTAAAAATGATTTTCTAACACATTATTTACATGAGGAACAGAACAGCTCACCTGTCCACCAGCAGCAAGATGGGCTAAAATCAATGCATCACTTCCTGGAGGGAGAATCCCACCAACTCTGCTCATTATCTGTTTGCTCTTCCTGCCTCTCTTGGAGGGTGTCGGCATGACAACGGCCGGAGGAACAACATCCTCCTTCTTATCTGGAAGGAGGGAAACGAGAGGTTTCATTCACTCTCTGTTTGCATGTAAACAGATGGAACAGCACAAAAAAATGTCACCTGAGACTAAATGAAAGAAGAACACAGTTAAAACTAGAACGGAACAGAAAAATAACTCCGCGCTCTTATGATGCCCGTGCTTAGCGACTGAAAACGGTGCTGAACTGCAGCTGGGTCCTACCTGTGTTTGAGGGGTGCACTGCAGACACGATCATGGTGGTAGCAGTGGACGGTCCAGTCACAAATGACTGTGTGGAGGCAGATGGTACCAGAGTGCCTTGTGGGGTGGTGATCACTAACCCCGCTGAGAGGAGAAAGACAAACTGTGAAGCGGCAGCCTGACACGTTCCACCACAGATAAACACAAGAGACGGAAAACGTCTCTTTCTACAAAGCAGGTGTCCAAAACCCAGACCAGTGCTCTGAAATCAGGGTGCCAATATTAGGGAAGAAAACAATATGTGATCATTTTGATTATCAAAGCGACAATATGATTATAAATAAATATATTTTCCTTTCACACAATTCTGTTGGTTTCCAGATCTCAGCTTAAATTGTGGAGGAATCCTCAGACAGCGATGATCCTTCAGATTGGATAAATATGTTATTTATATCAATGTGTGGCATTTAGGATGATTCCTGTAAGTCAAACCCTAAATAACTGGATAGATGTGTTCACAGGTAAACCTTCTTCTAAACGTTGTTATCGTGAGATTATAATTTAAAGGAGGGGTGGAATGTAAAATCCACTTTTTAAAGCTTTTCATCACATTCTTATGCCATTCCCTCCTTAAAAACATGCCTAAAGTGTTTCTTAGGTTAATTTATGTATGTTTGAGTAATATCCATAAACTCTAGCGGCCGCCATGTTGAGCACTGAACGCCCTAACCTCCCAGCAATGCCCCTAAATTTGGAATACCGCCCACATCTCTCCACAGCCCTCCCTCCCCCGCTCGCAGAGCACTAAAGCAGAGCGTCGTCAGCAGCAATCAGGTAGCACCTGTGGAAAGTAGTAGCTCTTGAACGAGCCGCTGAACGCACTCCAGTTCATCCAATATTTCACTTTCAGGGTCAGAGACGGGATCAAATGCATACGCTTGTACCATGTCCTGCGGTGCCATAGTAAACCGAAAGATATGCCTGTCTTCCAAAAGTCCGGCGCACCGATGCTACAGTACTGTAATGCTTCGTCCCCATGCGACTGGAGAATGTTGTGATGACGTTGACGGCAGCGTGTTGAAGTGGGCGTGTCCGAGACTCTTAAAGAAACATGCAGCTAATTTCAAGGTGTTCAGTGCGGACATGGTGTCAGTGCAAAATTTCAGATAGGTAGTATGAATCATTTATTGAACTTACAGATCTATTTCAGGTAAAATTATTGATGTACTGGAGCTCAGAATTGCTCTTTCTGCATAAAAACGTGCCACCCCTCCTTTAAAGAAATTATCTAATGTTAGTTTTCAGTTATTCATGTGTAATTTATGTAATCACTGGTAAATGCTTTCTAAATTTGCTTTAAATATGCTTTCGTTTACCTTTTTGTTCAGAATTACCTACGATTAATAATAACAGGAACGTCACTGATCGCAGTCAATATTCCAACTTTTCGTTAATTTCCTGTATTTTGCTACTGAAAAGTAATATTTTTTGTTTATTGTTTTATGTTTTCATCATGGAAAGCAGTGTTAGGGTTCAGGTGCTATATTAATAAACTTGACTGTATGCTGTTTCTTCTCTGAAATATTTTAAACGAGTTCCTTTCCTTTGTTATAATGATATTGTGCTTACTGATTAGAGCTGCACAATATATTGCAACTATATAGTCGTAGTAACATGCAATATTAACATTGCAATGGACTCACTGGAATGAGATACGAAAGCAAATTATAAGTCTCAATTATGAATTATCTTCAGAGTACAAAACGTGTTTAACATCCATCTTTTGTAGACAAACGGCCAATAGAGCCAACCAACCCACTTGTAGCTTTTACTCGCCTTTTTTTAAGTGCAAGCCTGGATAGTGACGCTCCGGTTTCTAAGCAGTTCTATCGGATGCTATTAATGCCAAAATCTGTGGTTGTGGCGAGAGTGGAGAATACTCCATGATGGAGAACACACCTTGATATTGTCCCTTAATTTGTTTTGGAAGTTGTTTATCCTTGCAAACACTTAAACACTATATAAACTTTGCTCTTAATCATCTCCATCAGGTCGTTCTTCCAGAGAAAATTTGAATATTGTTTTTATTATCCATCGTTCCCTAATTACTTCACCGTACAAGGCTCCCAGCGATGTTATAGTATAGGATCTTTGAATAATTATGCACAAAACGACGGTCATTTTGAGCTTCCAAGATGCAAACTGCCTATAAATTCAGGGGTTCCACTGAATTTACTGCCTATAATATTCTAAGTGTCAGCAACTACGGTATATTCAGCCTGAAACAGATACCCACACAGATGATAGCGTCCAAGACACCAAAAATCACATAAAGTGTTGGAATCGTTGCCGTATTAATAACAACATAGCAATCAGAGTTTTTTCTAATATCAAGCAGCCCTTATGCTGATATTAAGATCACAGCACATGTTTTATATATTGTGCAGCCAGTTTGCACAAAACTCAAAGCTCACCTGCAGTCATGATTCCGGTCGAGGGAACAGGCACAACTGTGACGTTCTGGGAGGTGTGCGACTGGTGTAGATGTCCCCCTACTCCACTTAGGGTGGCATTACCGCTGTTCCCCCCTCCTCCTCCTCCTGACGTATTCCCACCTCCTTCCTGTTTGGGGACCACCGAACCCGGGATGGCGAGCACAGCTGTGGGGTAGTGAGGGGACGAAGTGGAAGACGCAGAAGAGTGAGGGAAGGGGGGCGCGTTGGCCTTGTCTGGACCCAGCTGCTCCTTCGCCTTGTTGAGGAACATGGCGTTCTCAATCTAGACAGTGGTGTAAAGCGTAAAGGGTGGAGTAATAAAGAGGGCGAGGTGGTATGTTGAAGGTAAAATGGTTCATGAGAGTGACAAAGTTAGACGAAAAAGGAGGTGAGAATAGAAAAAGAAGAAGTAAGACGGACACTTGCAACAGATGAAAAGGACACAAAGATGGAGGTAAGACAAGCGCAGATGGGGGGGAAGTTAGAAAGGTGGACACAAGAGCAAAGAAGAGGTGATAAGATATCAGAAATGTGACAAAACATGGCGAGAGCAAAATTAATGAGTGATCGGTGGGATTAATGAGGAGAAAGAAGAGAATAAAGGGATGGGAGAAAAGAGAATACGAAGGCATGGTGAGATGCAAAAAGTAAAAGAAAAACATGAGCAAAGAAAATAGAGATAAAAGAGGAGAGGGACAGGAGTGATCAAGTGAATGCGTCAAGAGACACTACAAAAAAAGATCGTCACTGTGTGCGTAAATTCATCAACAGAATCCTTAAAGCAGCTCTATAAACAGTCAAAGTGATAATCCCATTCATAACCATGTGCATTTCAAGACATTTCCAACAATAAGGTTGTCTCTACCTGTCCTTGTACAGTGGGGACGGGAGACCAAAAGTATGATGAGTTGAAATGGGAATCGTCCATTATTTCTGTAATTAAAAAGCAACACACTTAGAAAACACCTGTCCTTCCCCTCTTCACTGACGTCTTTTATTTCTGTGTAACATAAAAGGAGACCATGCATGGCTGTATTTTATCATCTCTGCTTTTTCCTCCCTTGATACAATCAACAGATTAAGTTTGCAGAAACTCCTAAATTTAGAGGATCTTTTAAAAATCAAACTGTGTAATATTTTAGTGCTAATTTCAGCTTCAGAGGACGTGAAAGGAATCAGCAGACAGGGATGATGATAGTAATAATCTGTAGGACAAAAAATTTAAAAAAGCAAGAGCGAAGATTAGCCTGTTATCGGGTTTAGCACCACAGCCCATGCACTTCTCAGTTAAATTTATTCCACCAGATGTGTTGCTGTGACCAGAAATACACTCTTGTGACATGTTGGGAGAGAAATTAAATGTACAAGTTGCTAAAAGTGCAATTTTCTTCATTCGTAAAAACAAAAATTTTTTTAATCCATTAAATTTTCGCAACACGTCACATCATTGCCCTGTGTCGCCATGCATTTGCATGTTATTTTGCACATTTATTGATGTGCAGAAAGAACTGAGATGCCATGCATAGTCATTTATTACTCCCCTCATTTACACCTCACAATAAGGCATGCAAGCAGTTACATGTTAGTAGAGCTTAACTTGTGGTTTATAAAAGAAATAACTGAAGGAGAGACCATGGAAGCGCATGAAAAAAAATAATAGACCCTCCCCACCATAACAAACCCTGGCACCCTTCATGCAGCACAGCTCAGGGTATGTTTGTTTTTCATGTGCCTCCTCTAATCTCTGCTGCAGCCAATAAATAACGGGGTGGGGTGGAGGGGATCCATAAAGTCAAATTAATTTATCCCCGCTTTAACAACAGACGGGGCGTCATATTTGTGCATTTAAGTCAATGTTTCTGTGCTCTGATATGCCATTTTTTTAACGATAGGGCACAAGCTGGCTCAAACTGTGGTGCAGCTAGCGGCGGGCTAACGTTAGCCGTGACTGAGGACAGCTTGCAGAGATAACCCCCCCCCAAAAAAATCGGGTCTAAACTGTTATAAATCGGATGAAATGTTGGAAAGCTGTGGTGTGTTTTTGCTGCAGGCTGAAGCGGGCTGCCCCCAGCAGCTTGAGTGGGTTTTATCTGAGCGCCACACAAACATGGCTAAAGCTAACGTGCCTCCATTAATTTTTCCTCCTTTTGTTCGTCGGCTTGTTCACTCGAGCTAAAACTGGGAGGCCTTGCGTGTGTTCAAACGCTTAACCTGCGAACACAAACATCCTCAGTCCCTACGCCTCCATTCCTCACTCCCTGCTCATCTCGCTCAGAGAAAATAAAAAAAAGAAAAAAAAGTCTCGAATAAAAAAAAAAAAAAAAAAAAAAAAAAAAAAAACACAAGACAGGGGAAGAAAAAAAAAACGTCGACGCCGTAGCCTCTGTTGGAGACGCAGCTTCATGCAGACTTCCGGCGACGGGGACGACGGTGCTCTCAGCCACACTGAAAAAAACAAAGCATTTACAACCGAATTATAACTCCAGAGTTAATTACCGGTGAATTGGACTCCCTTTCGACCCCCCCGAAGATTCCTCGGGACGGGACAGTTGGGAAACTTTGTCCAAATCCGCCCCTCAAAGCTCTCAGATAGGCCGTTTTTTTCCTTCGTTTTTTTTTCTCTTTTCTTTCCCTCCAGTTCTTCTCTCGCTAGCAAAGCCGCTCGATTCAGCTGTGTCGTTTCCGGTCGTCTCTTTCAGAATAAAACACCACAGGTTGGCTAAATAAAATTCATTTATTCCACGTAGGTTTTCGTTGCTCCGTATATTGAGGACTTCAATTTTCCTATTTAAAATCTGCATGCCTGTGAATAATTTTTTTAAACATTTCCTCAAATTTAAAAGCAGAATAAATTATTTTCGAAACAAAATTCTGCAATCTCCGGTGTAATATTGATTCTAGCTTGTTGATTTGGACAAAACTGATAAATGTTTAGACAGTGTTTCCGGTCTGTTCTTTATCTCGTTTTTCTGCTGGAGTTTGAGCAATATTACAGTATATAATGTAATTTATCATTTAATATTAAAACCTACACTGTTATAAAAAACATTGATCCACCCCTCCTTTTTTGTAACGCAATATCATCTATCTATCTATCTATCTATCTATCTATCTATCTATCTATCTATCTATCTATCTATCTATCTATCTATCTATCTATCTATCTATCTATCTATCTATCTATCTATCTATCTATCTATCTATCTATCTATCTATCTATAGTGGGTAGAGTTTCCAAAAATTGTACTTAAGTAACAGTAGCATTACTTCAACATATTTTTACTCAAGTAAAAAAAAAGTACTTGGTAAAAAGGCTACTTGAGAACAGGGTAACATCTGATCTAATATTTTTTAAATTATGTCATCAGACAGACAAAATTACAACGTTATGGGCAAATTCTGGTATTTTAAAGAGTAAAATTACAAAAATGGATACAAATAAATAACATAGTTGCAAAATGAATTTTAAGCTGAAGAAACACTTTTCTAAGTTGTACTTTTTCAATACAATAACCAATACTTACAGTAGGTAACGTGTGTAAACTGTATATCTTAGAACAAGGTAAAAAGCACTTCCAGGCACAATTTATGGTGTTTACTGTATACTCACTTGACCTTAAAATGCAACAAGCTCAACAGAAAAAGCTACATTAAAAAAAACCAAAGCTAGTGTAGAAACAAGTAATAATAATTACAGGCGTAAACAAGCCATGTATTGAACACAGCTAATATGTGGAAGATGATGCTCTTGTCAGATGAGACTAAAATTAAACCTTTGGACTGCATGCAGATTGCTGTTTTGCAGGGACGCTTTTATTCAGCAGTGACAGGGAGGCTAATCAGAGTTGGTGGGAAGATGTATGGAGCTAAATACAAGCTAGTCCTGGTAGAGAAACTGTTAGGAAGGTGCAAAGGTCTTGGGAATGGGATGGGGGTTCACCTTCAAGCAGGATGACAGCCCTAAATATACAACCAGAGCTTTAATTGAATAGTTTAGATCAAATCATATTCATGTTTTAGTATTGCCTAGTCAAAGTGCAAGCATAAATCCTACTGAGAATCTGTGGCAGCACTTAAAAATTGATGTTCATATATTTCTGTCATTCAATCTGATTGAGGTTGAGCAAATTTATAAACAATAATGAGCGAAAACTTCAGTCTATGCAAACCTATTTTCAGTCCTTTTTTAAAACTAAATAAACGCTGATCTGTAACGCATCAGACAGCAAGTGATTCTGATGATTTAAAAAAAAAGTTAATTAGACAACAGCAATGTTAGTATCAGAGCATCTATTTCTGCTTATAAGGTGAAAAACAGTAATGACGAGAATAATCTTTGAGTTTAACAGAGGTAGGGCGTTGAATTGGAATAAAAGAAATTCATGTAATTCAAATATACAAAAGCTCATGGAAACTAAAACCTAGAAAATGACATTAAAATATCCACAAATCATTCAAATAAATACAAAATAATACACAAGAGAATCAGATTGATATGTGTTAAGTGTTTTAAGAAACTGCAAAGACTTGATTGGTTTTCTTTTAAAATTTATTAAGTATATCGGATAGAGAACAGTAGATTTTATTAAAACACAAAATACCAGAAATGCCTTGACTGCAATCATATTCACCAAAATGTTACTATTTATTCTGCAGGAGCTTCATAAACAAAGGAGATCTTTAATATACTCACCATAGATTTAATACATTTATAATCACAGAGCTTATCTTTGTTTGGGTTAGCAGAGTTCTCCAAAGTTAACCTGTGAAACAGACAATGCTACATGGACACTGTATCAAATATATTCTGCATAAAGTTGATATAATCCACATTTAGAGTCACTTCTATGTTAATTAATTGTGAACACGACAGATGAACATTTCCAGCCAACTTTGGTAACGTAACAGTGACGCTCGGGTGCTGTGTCCTAGCTATAAACACACACCGTGTCTAAGAATACAATACCATACGATTCAAGTGTAATAGGTGCTGATGCATGCATAAAAACAGCAGTGGTTGTCTTCAGATACATAAAATATACAATTGAAAAGCCATTTCAGTACGTTTGGCTGCAGTAACAGGCGGTGCAGAGCTTACACACAACTAAAGAAGCAGCAGGATTAGAGGGGGAAGAAAAGAGGCGGCCATATTTGGAAAACATTTTACATACAGCTCCATGAAAGATGAAGTTACACTACTACTGTAAATTAAATAGAGCCAGAAGCAACTTTACAGGTTGAACTCATCCGAGATGAATTGAAACGCACACATACTGTATAGTTAAACCCATGAAGTACTTCATGCAACCGGTCCAATACTTGAGGTAGAGGCTGACAGTGAGACAGGTTTATGATTTAAGGCATGTTTGGATATTTTGTAGTGATTACAGTGATGTTTCAGAGTGAACATCAGTGTTTCAAGGTGTAGATGCATTAAAACAATAAGACATTTTTTCATTTAATATTTGGAAATGTTTGGAAAATAAATACACATCGTGCACATTACAGAAACATTAAAGGAAACCAGTTTATTAGTCCCAATCAAGATCACGAGTTCTCAGTAAGTTGCATCACATCTAGGCCAAATTTATCAGTTTTATCCTCTAACAGTTCAGAGTCTGGGTTTCAGGTCTCTGCTGATGTAAAATACAGTTTATTTTATTATCCACACGCAGTTTTCTAACTTTACAATAAATTTTTCCCCAGGAGCCACCTGCCTGAGAGCTCCTACATAACATAGCCAAAATATCCCAATCTAATCCCATCAGGTTTAGATTTAGGATTTCTAGGCTAGCTTTGTCAAACCTGAGACTTGCTAAAAGCTGGCGATTGTCAAGTAAAAAAAATTAACCTGTTCAAATGTTGAAATTTCATTTAATTTGCAATTGTTTATGTTTAATTTGCAGAAGTGCAATTCCCTGAACTATGCTATGCTTCTTTACGAAATAAAATCCACATTAAAGAACTCCTGATAATATTAGGTAACTGTCCTGGTTGCAGAATGTGTGCCTGCTCGAGTATCTGGAGACAGGAAATATCTTGCAGAAGATGTGCTTGCAACACATGAAGTCTGATTTAAAGTGCTGTGAGGACAGCATGGTTCCAGTGCAAGTATTGATTAGCTTTATGCAAATCTCCCCGAACTAATCCTGCTCCTAATATCAAACAAATGAAGAGCAGACAACAAAAACTGATTTCAAATATATACATATATAGTAACAGGTTCTATCTTGCTTTAAATTACCTGAAATTTTCCATTCATTCATGCTGTTTGAAAAACTAAAACATGTAAAAAATAATTATAGTAAACTTAGTCAGAAACAGGTTATGAAAAATGAAAAAAATTTCAGCAAATTTTGTTTTCATGTTAGTACTGGACGTTCAAGTTAAGATGCACTTGAGGTTTGGCAGCAAGGCAGCGGACACTGGCAGTGTCAGAGGAGATGTTAGCGGTAAACACAGACGGAGGCGCGGTATGAAAGCCCATTCAGAGGGGCAGAAAATGTACAGAAATCATTAAAAACTTAGTTTTACTGAGCTACATTTGTTGGGTATCTTTAAATTTCTCAGGGACAATATCAATGAAATAGATCTGATAAGCTACATTAAATCGATTACAGTAAGTAGTGTGTGACTGAAGATAAAAAAGGCTGCATACCTGGGTTTATATAACAAGAAGGACTGTAAAAATATTTATGTGAAATTGAAGTGGTAAAAACTATTTTGTTCAAAAGTCTGAGCCACCCTTCATTTCTTTAGGTTTTATTTCCAAGCAGAGTCTAACATGGTTGTCTTCAGGCTTTCTGGGTTTAAAAAAACAACAACCCAGTTTTCTTTAGATTTTGGAAGTTGTTGTTTTTTCTTCAGTCATTTTCAGTTCAATATCTAAACTTTTTTAGATTCATATTTTTATTTTTCTAAGCCAATTAATTCTGACCAATAAATCATCCTGGCATTAAAACCAATGGGATTTTGGCTTTGTTTTTGTGCGTCATTTGGACAGATAGGGTCAAACCAATCTGGTCATAATCCATTTTTACCCGTCATTGTTAAAATGATATCATATTCAATAGTATTTATTTTTTATGTACCTGAACGCACAGTCTCACAACTTCCTCCTGCTCCACATGGAACCAAAATGATCACCCGGTTGTGCTTAAGCAAATGTTCCAAGTAAGATTGCTGGAGAGGTTTTTGTCAGGAGGTTTTGAATTTTTGCCTCAGACAAACGACTTCTTATGAGATGCTGGCACACTGGAGATTGGAATTGCAAGCGCGACTTCAGCTAAAGTTTTAAAATAAGGGAACATTTCTCCAGTTGAAGTGATCAGAAGTTGGAAATAGTCTCTGAACGAGCCGTTTCCTGACCGTGAAGCTATTGCTTCAGCTGGAAGAAATCCCGCAGCATGTGCCGCTTCTGCACCGGTGGTTGCCACGACACTGGCCTTTGTGTGGGAGTGTGTCTGTAACCAGGCGCACCGGTCACAGTCACGCTCCCGGTTAGCGAGATGTATTGAGTACAGAGTCTGGGTCAGATCAGCATTATCTCAAAGTCTCAATCTTTTTTTATAGATTTAATTACCTTTACTCCATACGTAAGGTTGAAAATGTCTGCGTGTTTGCATCAAGTGGTCACGGGTGTGAATTGTAATCTGTCAAAATGACCGACACCTTTCTAAAAAAAACTGGTCGAATACAGAAAATATTTGGTTAACTCAACCCCTGGTCTTAACATGTAAGACAACTTAGCAAATAATCAGTTAGAACTTTTTGCAAAACACATGAAAACATTTTCATTTGGAAATTGGTAAAAAAAAAAGAACACAAAATAAAGTCATTTCTGCTGCTAAAAACAACTTCAACGACTACCCAAACAAATCTGGCACCTTGAAAGCAAAATATGAAGAAGTGAAGGGTATTTCAAGACTTTTGAACAGGGCTTATCATGTACAACGTAAACCACAAATAGCAGATATAACTGTCATACAAGGAGTTTAATTAATCACCTCAGATAAAGAACAGCATCAATAATCAGATGAAATCTGAACGAAAACGGATGAAAAGTGAGAAACATTTTTCCTAGGAGATCAGCATCACAAACCAGCTGAGGGAAACGGCTACACAGAAGGTCGGAGGTCAGGAAGCAGACATTACGATGTAGGGAATCAAGACAGACGGAGGACAGATCTACTCGCAAGCTCATTGGTTTGATTCCCTTCAGCCTATCCGAGAAGACACCTGGAAGAAGCAGCAGAGAAGAAAAATCATAACAGGTTAAAAACCTGTGAGACCTTCATTGAGCAACAGCAACACGAAGAAGAAGAAGAAGCTTCTAGGTGAATGAGCTACCTGAGAGATGTTGACCCCGGTCAGCTTCTCCACGGCTGCGGGGAGGCGGGTCATGATTTCCAGCACCTCTCCTGACAGTTTAGCGGCACCCACTTCTCCTCCCCCGCTGGACACCATGGTCACTTTTTTGGCTTCACACAAAGGCCTGCTGATCTCTTCTGCCATCTGGTGGAGAACACACGTCACAACATCTTAAAATTAAAACCCTAATCTAAAACGATCTTAAGCAGAGGTTCTGAAACTTTACCAACTTCCAACCCTTCAAATAAAAATGGAAGGAAATGAGTGTTCCTAAATAATGTTTTTTTAGTGTTTTTAAATTTATTTATAACATAAAAATGCTTTTCCATAATAATTTTGTTTTGTAAAAATAATAATAAAAAAGTTTTTTAGCTTGATTTCTAAAGAGCATCTCAAGAAACCACATTTGGGAATCACTGGTAACAAAAAACAACTAAATGACAGAGAGAGAAATATATTTACATATTGATACAACAGCTATCCAAGATAGGAACATGAGCCAGCAGGAACATGTGTCTCACCAGAGGCAGCTTCTCCAGCAGCATGTCCACCATGGCTCCATCCTTGTACTCCTGGAAGGCCTCGGCCTTCTTTGCCATCTGCTGCGCCTCGGCGCGACCCTTCGCCTCGACCGCGAACGCCTCGGCCTCACCTCTAACCTGGAAAGGTCAACAAGAAAGGCTTACTTATATGCCCGCTTTGATTAGAGAAACCAATTACAGGGTCCAACTCTTGGCTGTTTGTTTTTCAGGTGGTGCCTCGGGTTGTGTAACATTACTTGGAATGGACCGGGGGAGACAGTGAATATTCTTTAGATCAGAATCTGCACCTTCATAGCTAGACGTCTCCGTTCCTGTAGTGATCTGTGACTCACCCTTATAGACTCAGCTTCAGCCTCAGCCTCCATGATCATCTTCATACTGCAGAGACACAATGAAAGAAATGATCAGAGAACCTGTGTTACAACCAGTCAGACCAGTCAACCAGTCAACTGGTTGTCTGGTCTGACTGGTTGTCAGACCAGACAACCAGTCAACCAGTCAGACCCCCAGGTTCCCAACCTGGGGGTCCTTAGAGATCGCACAATTTTTTTCTGTGCTGAGGATACCAAAAATTATATTTGTAAATATTACATTTATTTAATCAGGCATGCCTGGAGAAGGTCGCGAGACCGAAAGCTTGCAATAAAACTGATCTTGCACACTGTTTTTATACATTTATATTTCCTAGTTCAGCAGCACCTCATAATAAGACTTTCTTGACGGATGAGCGGTGGCCTTTTTCATTTTCAAATATTACATTTATAAAATCCAAAAGACAAATAGAAATCTCTTTATATAGCCTACAGTGTAAAAAAAGAAGAATAAGAACAAACACATACAATTGCTGTTTAGTTTTTGAAAATAAAACATTGTACTAAATCACTTTTAATGCGTGTATGCGGATAGTTGGGGTTGGGGTCTAGGCTTGTCTTGGACACAAGCAAGGGATTCCTTAAGGAAAATAAGGTTGGGAACGACTGAGTTAGAGGACTACCAGCCACTCAATCAAAACATTGTGTTAAACATTTGCTGCCATAATATAAAAAACAATAGAATGCCGAACAACAATAATAGAAGCTAAAGTCGTTTTTAATTCTTTCTTTTTTTTTTTCAGTATAGAAAATTATTTTTTGAAGCTACATGTATGTCAAAGTTTTCCCGACTAACTCTATAGTCCATTTCTGTCGGTCCGAATAAAACTCCAGCTTACCGCTGAGCCTCAGCCAGTTTCTCCAGGCGGTACCGCTCAGCGTCTGCAGGCTTCTTCACCTTGGCCTCCAGCTCCATCTCTTTGCGGGTGATCTCCTGCTCCTGCAGCATGATCTGCTGTGCGCGCTCCACCACCTGGACCTGCATCTTCTCCTCCTCAATGCGCTGCTTCGTCTTTGCAACCTAAAAGACACCCAACGGCATCCATCCATCCGTCCCGTATGCAATTAACTCTATCATCTGTTTCAATGCAGCTCAAATTTCCTGTGTACCTGTAGCTGATAAGCCATCTCTGACTCTGCCTTCTTGGTGTTCACTTCAACGTCGTAGGTCGCCTTCTTCAGCTCGTAGTCTCGTTGGGCCTTTGCCATTTCGATCTCGTTCTTGTACTGAGCCGAGATCTTCTCCTGCATGGCGTGAGCCTCCTGCAGGGAGACGAGGAGAGGAGCGAAGAAATGAGGAGGACGGGAGAGAGGAATGGGAGAAACTGCTGGGCAACAATTTGTCTTCAAACAAAAGTGGAGAAGTAAAGAACCAATATGTAATCAGTCCTTTAGAAACAAGCTGACCAGAACCCATTATCTGTACCCATCTATCCTAGTCAGGGTTGCGGGGGGGGGGGGGGGCTGGTGCCTATCTCCAGCAGTCATGGGGCGAAAGGTGGGGTACACCCTGGACAGGTCGCCAGTCCATCGCAGGGACTGAATTTCTAATCTTATAATAATCGTTTCAAAGCATGTAGGAGGTTTGCAGACATATCGCACGTCTCACCCTGATCACTGCGTCTCTCTTGTTCTGAGCCTCTCCGATGCGAGCGTCCTTCTGGACCTGGGCGGTTCGCGCTTTCCCCAGTGAGTGCAGATAATCCTGTGGACCAACAGCAGCAAGCAACCATTAGATCTGGTTCCTTTTAACATCCTCTTCTGTCTGTAACAAAAGTTAGAAACCTGATCATCGTGGACATCCTTGAGAGTGTAGCTGACCACGCTGATCCCCATGTTGACCAGATCAGAGGAAGCCACCTTAAAAACCTGCTCTGAGAACTTCTTCCTGTCCTTGTAGATCTCCTAAAAGCAAGAGATGTAATCAGCGATGATTTAAAAAAAAACATCCTTTACAGATTAATCAGCTAAAAGCTAAATAACTGGGTTTCCTGAGACGAGGTGTAGGTTCCTGTACCTCTACGGTCAGGTGGGCGATGATGGCCCGCTGGTGTCCCTCCAGCGTCTCCAGGGCGATTTGGGAGATTTCCGACTCAGACTTTCCCATGAACATCTGACAGGCTGCAGCCAGCATCTGCTTGTTCTGGCCCTGGATCTTCATCTGCAGGAATCATCTGCCTGTTTATAACTGCAGGGGGTGGATCTTCAAACACACTCTGAATGAACATGGTGAGATTAATCATCCTTGTCGCAGATATGCAGCAATTATACATCTATCCCAACTTGTATAAAACAACTTGACAACTCCAGCCGATTCCCTGAGACAGTGACTGACTCATTGATTGCTGGTTGTGGATGTTATCATTATTTTTGTCCCTGAGTCCACAGCTAATCTAAACATCACAAAGCTTTGATAATGGACTGACTAATAGCTGTTTTTTTATGCCCCCCCCTCCCAGAACATTCAACACAATTCAGCCTGATTTACTTTGTCAGAAACTCTAGAAGACATAGATGGAGGCCTCAACAATCGCCTGGATAAATGACTACCTGACAGACAGACCACGGTTAGTAAGACTGAAGGGTCGCATTTCTAACTAAGTGGTCAGCAGACACCGGAGCACCACAGGGAACTGTATTCTCACCATTCCTTTTTTACCCTGCAGAACTCAGATTTCAAACTGAGAACAGAGAGCTGATGGACCGCTTTGTGTCATGGTGTGGAAGCAATCATTTTATCCTGAATGTGAACGAAGTAAAGGAGATTACAGTAGATTTCAGGAGAAACAAGAATAGGTCAAACACAAGACTGGATTTCTAAATGAAGCTTCGGTCCTTCAGTGTTTGCAGCAAGATGCTGTAGATCACCTCTATGACTGTTTTTGGAAAGCCCAATCTCTTCTGCCATCCTCTGTTGGGGGCGTAGCATTACAACCAGTGACTTAAAGAAACTGAACATGTTGACAAAGAAGACTGGCTCTGTTCTGGAGACGAGTCTAGAGCCTCTAGAGATGGGATTACAAAGAAGGATTCCTAAGAACACGATGGACAACCATGAGCATCCTCTTCATCAGACTCTCATACGACAGCAGAGGCTGGAATAAAATCTATAACATCTCTCCAGGGATGACCTAGACCCTGTAGTTATTTTTTTAAATTTTTTGAACACATAAATGAATAAAAAATAAGCTTTCAATTTAGAATGACACTTTTGTAGAATGTGATACTGGTGTAGGCCAGGGGTCTGCAACCTGCGGCTCCAGAGCCACAAGTGGCTCTTTGGACCTCCCACAATGGCTCTTTGTAACTTTGGCTGAAAATGATTTTGAAAAACCACCAAAGTTTATAAATATAGATATAATAAAAAATTGAGTTTTAGTTGCTTTTCAGTTTTTTTCCTGGAATATTTTGTTTTCTCCATTTTAAAACCTAAAAATAGGAATAGAAATGGTTGTGTTTTAAAAATCACAATAGATATCCTGTAGTGCATATTTATCAAAGATTAAGGTTGTCTTTTCTAAAAAGGTAATGTAATATTTCCGGCTCTGAACAAGTTTTTTTCAGCTGGATTAAAGGCAAAAACGACTCTTTAGATTGTAAATTTTGCAGATCCCTGGTATAGGTGTTATTGCTTAAAGCCAGGCGGATCAGAAGTGTATTGGCACATTTTATGGACAGTACCAAAGTAACAAGAAAAACAAGCTACAGTATATATTGATGTATGGGATTATGAATATAGCTGCTATTCTGAAACTAATGTGATCTATTTCTAGTGGGATATTTCAGTCATAATAAAATTAGCTGTTTGCATTTTGCAGAAAAGTTGTTAAATTTAATGTTCAGATAACGTCAAAAATTTAACAGGTGGTGTTTTCTGATGTGTGGATGTAGATTTTATACCAGGATACACTTGTAACTGATTAATCTTCTTCTAGTAAAATCCTCCAGCTTAGTCATATCTGCATATTTTCTAAATGCAATGAAGAGATTTTAATAACATATTTTCATACAGTATGTCCCATAAAATACAGAATAAAGAAATGTATATATTTTTGCATTTTAGAACATTTAGACACAATTTCTTGACAAAAGTATCATAAAACAAACCCTTGTAGTAGATGTAAACACATTAAACTCTTTCAAGTGTTTAAATGATTCCATTGATTCACAGAAACTACATTAAGTATTTTTTTTTTTTTTTTTTTACCAAAGTAACATGTTACACGATGCTGTCTGAAACCGTCTGACCGACCTGAGCGATCCCAGTAACAGAGATGGGCACCCCATGGCGGGTGTAGACCTTATCGCTCTTCACATTCAGAGTCAGAGTGTTCAGGGAAATCCTGGAGGAGCAGACAGAGACATAGAGGACAACACTGATGGAGAGGAAGTGGCTTTAATGGAGCCCATTAATGTGGTTCATTTCTGGTTTGTTTTAGGCGCTCAACGGCAGGAGGTGAAACCCGGCTGGGAATAAAAAAGATTATCCTCACGATTATATTAAATCAGTGTGTTTTTGGTAATTTCAAATTACCTGTGTATATCAGAACCTGTTTAATGTTTTAACAAATCAGTCTGTTTAACTGTGTTCAGAAAAGATCGTGTATTCTTAACGAGACTTAAAGATGCAGTAATAACGCTTGGATGTCTTTCTACCTCTGTATCTGCTGAATGCAGGGGAAGACAAACACTCGGCCTCCAGCAATCATCACCGGAGGAGAACGACAGAAGCCTGAGAGGAAACAGAAACCAGGTGGCTTAATAAATCACAGATTAGATATGGACATACACATAGATAGGATTGTTATTTACATACAGGTTATTTTCCCTACATGTTTGATCCCTTACTGGGTTCTCTAATATGTCTACTTCAATAAAAAAAAGTGGTTTCACAACACCTTTTAGTTAAATACGTCAAATAAACAATCAGATTCACCCTGTACATACATATAAATAACTGTATTTCTAGTATATGTTATGCATATTCATGCAGAGACAGATGGGCATGTTACCTGATACCACCATGGCTTCGTTGGGACCACAGGTGTAGAACATGTTTGCTGATCGTTTTTCAGACTAAAAAACAAACGTAATAAAACAGATTAAACAAAAAACAATCTAAATTAAATTACTTTTATTCAAATGTGTCAAAGTAAAAACATATTAAAACGTCAGCTGAAAATATGCTTTTGTTTTTTGCCTATATTTGTGCAGTAAACGCTTCACAAATGATTTGTAGATGATGTTGTCTGAGCAGCATCCTGCAGGGAGGAGCTGAGGCTGGAGGCAGATCAACAAATCTAATTTACGCAAATGTTGCGCAGTAAAAGCAGAAGGAAGCGCAAACAGAAAAGAAGATGCTCCTCACATTACAGCCACAGACCAATGAAAAGCAAAAAAAGTTTTTTACATTTTTACCAATTTCTTAATCCAACCTCCAGCTGAAACGCTGTTTATCCGTTAATTCCATCTATTTTGGCTCCATTTATATATGATACAACCGATAAATTATGCGAATATTAGCAAAAACCTACCGCTCGACGAAAATAAGATGTTATTTAGGTGTAGAAGAATTAAACCGGTCAGTAAATATCCGTTTGGTTTGGTTAGTGATGTATTTTAATCGCAGCTAATGTTTACTCCACGTACAGGCGATGATGATGGAGTGAGTCAGTGATGACTGCAGCTCAGCGTCCTGAGCACACCCATTCATCCGACTGCACGCGTCCGCCATCTAGTGGCCTGGTGGGGAACTGACATCTACAAGATGGAAAGTTGTCTCTCCCAAAGAACTTGAAGTCACATACATTGGTTTGTTTTGCTCACATTTTAGTTATCCCTTTCTTTTTGACAGGGACTTTCCTATTTTTCTGTGCTGTTGGACTGGATAGAAACAATAATAAATCAAATTTAGAAATTAATAAGAGCAAAATCAAGTAAGAAATTGAAAAAGAAGAATAGGCTTGCTGGAGAAGGTCCATGTTTTTAGAAATCACTGAGATTAAGGGTAGTCCTAACGCTAGTCCTTTTTTGGGGGTATTTGTTTTTATTTTCAGTTCATTTATTCATTTTAAATTGTGTTTTTAATCCAAATTCTTAGTTATTATTTTAGGGATGTTATGGAACAGTGCCAATGTCTGTGCAGTGGAACGTTATGTCCAAGATAGATTTCTCCCAATGGAAACAAATAAAAAGATATAGACTTTTAAAATCCACAAACAATCCTTTAATTTATCTGATATTGTTAAAACTATCTGGAGAAGACTTCACGAATAGCACTCAATTCAATTCAATTCAGTTCAATTCAATTTAATTCAATTCAATTCAATTCAATTCAATTCAATTCAATTCAAAAATACTGTAGGCCTATTGATCCCAAAGGGAAATTAAGTGTTGGTATAGCTCAAATAACTAATTCTTTAATTCTCAGAGCAGGCAATATCTGCCTTTGAATTCAAATTTATGAAGTTTGGGCTCTTTTTGCAAAACAAAAATGTGGAAGGTTTTATGTACACATATGTAGATTTTTAAGTCTTTCCAGTATTTGCAGCATGTTTTAATATCTTTTTAATGGTGCTATTATTCTCATTTATTTAGTCATGCTTTTATTATTTCATTTCAATGTAGTTTATTAATGTTTTTGTGTCATAAGCGTGTGATGCCTGTTTTTCAATTCTGAGTTTAATAAAGATTTTTCATTTTATTTTTATTATTCTATTCTATTCTATTCTATTCTATTCTATTCTATTCTATTCTATTCTATTCTATTCTATTCTATTCTATTCTATTCTATTCTATCTCCCCACGCACCATTTACCAGCCGGTGAGACGGTGGGAGCGCATGTTTGGCGGGGTTTCCACTCCATTTCAACAGGAATGCAGACGCTGGATTCACCATTCACACCCAACTGTGATGATGATGATGGACAGTCGAGGAAAGGCAAGTTTAATGCATATCACTTTACAGGAACAAAAAAATTCAAAGTTCTTTACATGTAGAAAACATAAAACAGCAAACAAACAAAAAACGTTACATTGTGGTGGCATTATAATGAAAAGTTATAAAACGTTGGACTAGGTTACAGATTAAAATTATTTATGTTTCAGTTACTATTAATCAAAGGAAACTTTAAACAAATGTTGCCCGGGAAGCATAACTTTTGATGCCTAAAGAATAATGTTTTTAGGCTAATTAAATCAATGCAAGTCAATTGTTGTTACTTTTCAAAACTTAGCATTTATAAATGTCCTCTGGTTATAACAAAATAAGGTTGGATTTTTCTGACAGTTAAGCTCTAATTTAAATTAAATTGACATCTCTTACCAGCGATTAAGACTTTTCTTTCACCTTGGAAAAAACAACAACTTTCTTTCCCGTTCAGTCGTCGGTGTTTCTTCCCGGTTTATCCACCGGCTGGCTGCTAAGGAGCAGATCCAGTGATTCCAACGGGGCAGTGATGACACAACCCGCTTCTTTCCCAAGTCCTTGCCTAAATGACACGGAAACCCCTTGCAAAAAGTGTTTCCACCAATCACCACCAAGACATGGCAGCAACACCAGCCAATAAGAAAAGAGGATTCAGTACCATGCCCGCCCAGCTCCTAAAGCCCGCCTGTTGAAGTTGGATGTTTCTACACTCTCTTCTCTCCAGCGGTCCGTTTCGGTTCGATTAGTAGGCCGACCTCAGCCCGGCAGTTTTGTTTTTTATTGTAGTTTGCTTTCATTACTCACCAACAGTAACAATGAGGGAAATTGTGCACATTCAGGCTGGCCAGTGTGGAAACCAGATCGGTGCAAAGGTAGGGAAAAGTTTTGGGGGAAAAAGACTAATCTGGATTCTTTTCTTTTGATTTAATATGCTCGACTTTAAATGCTTTCGAAATAAATTTTTTTTTGTCTAAACGATTTCTTAAACATTGTATAGAATTGGAAAATATGTAATAAATTACTTTTTTTGTCTTTTTATTGAAACCTCAGAGAGCTTTTATTTGAAGACTTAATACACAGTTAGCTAAAAAGCTAGTGCATGTTGTCTTATTTAGAAACTGGAGACATTCGTTTAAATAAAAGTAATTGAATTAGTTAAAATGCCCTATTTCCAAGCATAAAGGGGCATTTAAACACTGAGCAACAAGAAATAACCGGAGTAATTAATCGTCTGTTGGATCATCAAAGTGCCATAAGGTGCAGTGAAGTCTATTCAAGCTTAATACCACAGCACAGTTAAAGCATATATGTATATAAATGTTTTATTTATTTAATTAAAGTTTTTATTTTATCTAATAAATCAGTTTGTCAAAAGTATTTTAAACTAGGTTTAAAATGTCTGATTCTCAGTTGCCTCCGTTGATTTATTTTGTGTGTTTGTGCAAAATGATAGGAGGAAAATGTCCCATTTAAAGCAGTGGGTAAACAGCAACAGCGGCCATGGAGTGATGCTGATTAATGGGTTTGGTCAGACTTGAGGAGACTTCCTGGACCAGCTGCTGTCATGACTTGCTGGAGATTCTTTGTCACTGAGGGGGAAAAAAACCCAACAAGAGAGCAAAAAGAGAATAAGTTTGCTGAGACAGAGCAGAGGAACGCAGTGGGAGGAGGAGATGACAAGTGGTTCAGTGTCTGGCCTGAAAGACTGATGAGGTCATTTTAATGGCTGCCTTTCCACTCAAGTTTATCAGATGCACATATTCAGGACCATAAATCTGATGCTCGCACAGAAAACTGTGTACACACAAAGTTTCTCTAATATCCTTTGGTTGCACATTAAAAAAAACACTATAAAAGTTTAGTAGATCTGAGCGATAAGTGTAAATCTATGCATGTGTCTGCACCATTTAAAGACTCGTTGAACTGAGTTTCTGTCGTTGCAGGAACAGGCGTGGCAGCAGCATATGGAGTCAGAAACCCTCCTCACTGAACAAGTGTATTTACAGCAGACTTAGTGAGTCTGAGGTCATGAATGTTTCACAGTGGATTAGCTCTGCCTGAATCCACTCGCTAACAAAATCCCCTCAACCCCCCCCTCATATTTCATCAAAATACATTAAAGCAAAGTCGATTAAAAGGTCGACAGCTGTCTGTAATTTACTCCTTGCTCATTTTTCTCTCGTTTTTAAAATTCCTTTAGTGTATGGAAATTAATGACATTTACTTTTAGTTTTGTCCTACAATCACCTTTGACAGTCATATTATATTTATAAAAAAATGACTTGGGCTCCATGTAAATAATGAATCGCTAACATTACTCAGTTTAATTAGTCAGATAAAGAGTTTTATGTTACGGTTCCTGCCTCAAATGAATAAACATTCGGTTTTCATTCTGAAAGATATTTTTGAAGACTGTCAAAGGTGATTGTAGGACAAAACTAAAAGTAAATGTCATTAATTTCCATACACTTGCATAATTCTAATACTGTAAGCCTTTTAGTGTAGTTATTTTCCCCTCGTTTCCTAAGAAACACACAAATATAGCCCGTAGTTGAGATTAAGGTCAGCTGGCTGAGCTGTTGGGACAGTTTGTGTGTTAACTGAGTTTGGCACCGACATCAAGGGCGCTAAACATGGAGAGAGGACTGAATCCTCTGACAAAGCTCTGCTGATCCCTCCAACTACGAATGCAGCAACCGATCTTGGTTCCTAAAGACGCAGCCTTGACCCGAAGCAGAGTTCAGAACAGAATCACAGTTAAGTCCTGTCATTTCCCCCTCCCAAGTTTCCTCTGACAAAGCCTTCTTTCTACAAGTTGAGTCAGTTAATTAGGACCACTTTAGTGGTGTGTACTGGTAAATGGGTAAGCATTGATTCTGCTGTGGTTTCAGTTGCATCAGAACTGGGGGCATGTCTTCAAACAGGGCTGTAGTTTTTTTTTAGCTTCTAGCACTGATGCTACTGAAGTTGCTGATTTTGTAGCACCAACACAAAATGTATTTTACAATCTCTAAAAACCAACTGTGTAGCATCCCGTTACTTAAACATACAAACCATAGAAATGCATACAATGAACGCACGATAACAAGAAATATGATCAAATCTGTTTATTTCAGTGAAAATTCTGACATATTGGCTTTATTTATATTAGTGTGGATGTATTTAATACATAGGTGTGTGTGTGTGTGCATATGCATTGAGAAATGTGAGAAAATTAGGTCATAATGTAATATATATATATATAAATAAAGAATAGTAATTAAATGTATGCGTAAAAGTAAAGTGACAGATTCACACAAAGATAAAAACAAATATACAAAACAGAATTGGGAGTAACAGTATACAGTAAGGGCAAAATTAAAACACAAAAATACTGTGAAGTTATTAAATAGCATACTCTGATTCAAGAAATGTGCAACTGAGCAGGATAATTTAAAAATGTTCACAAAATACACGTTTATTTGTGCATTAAAGAACAGGCCATCCACAAAAAGTGACACATTAAACACTGCAAACA